>JAQQRF010000474.1:0-114385 GCA_030523145.1 Trissolcus brochymenae
TCCATTCAGAACTAGATTTCCAATTTACAAATCAAATTCACAAGTTTCTTTTTTAATCTTCGCTGAAAATATTGTTACGAATAAATCATTTCTGTAAACGAAATTTTTGAAAGCAACAATTTAATTTTTCCCATACGAAAGTTTTCGAACTATCGAATAAAAATTCTACAGATAGAAAAAGAGTTCAATCAAAATGTGAAAAGCAGCTTGCAAACTTTTTTACTTTCATCGACAGAAAATCCTGTAACACCTCTATAAATCTCGGGTCTTATTGTTCATCAAGCAATCAAGGTTTGTACCAAACCCGCCAGGTTTCTCGATACTTCATCAGCAACAAATTACTACTCCAGACTACAATCCGTCAAAAGCCTGTGGAATAACGATAATTAACATCTATTTGTTTTTTGTTGTTTTCGGTATACTCGTGTCAGGCTGCCTAAAAGCTCAATTTCAGCGCTAACGAACAGCGTAAATCACTTATATTTGTTTCCTTCCTCATATATCTTGTTTTTTTTTTTTTTTTTTTTTTTTTTTTTTTTTTTTTTTTTAAAAATTTAGCACCAGCTAACTTTGCAAAGTTCAAACAAAAGATGATAAGACTGCGGAGACGTAATGATTGTAGCTTCATCAGTGCAAACCTTTTCTTTGGTTGAAATTTGTCTGTCAGCTGAAAGAGCGAAAAGGCCCCATCCGAAGCGTCCTGGCTCACGGCCATTTTTCATCTGCTAATACAGAAAAATAGTCCATCAAGCTTCAGCCGATAAAAGTGGAGAGGTCACTGGCTCGCGCGATAAAAGTTCTTTCAGTCGTACTGTTCCTTTTTCTTCTTCTATTCGTCTTCCTTCCCTCCCTTGCGTTTCCTATTATATTTGACACAATATCGCTAGGCATTGCAACATTCTCAACCGACTGTTCGGACTAAAGCAGATGATTCGAGAAAGTTCCTAAAGTAATGAGCACAATAATTTTTCCTCCGATTGCACTGCAAAGTTTGCGACCTATCAATATCGCTGGAATTACCGAAATGATGTTTTATCCAGTGGACTGAATGTCATTTTGCGAATTCCGTTCTAATTGAATGGTTCTCTTGTTTGGTTAATCCAAAAGGAAACAAGAAAAATTGTTACTATGATTCTTGAAACATGTAAGATTTGTCGAATCATAATTATCCTGAAGAAACATGGTACTACCTATGTTTCATCAATTAAGATTGGATTGGGATGGAACAATATGATCCTTATTGGAACAGCGTCCGAGCAAGATTCTATCGCAACATGACAGTGTGTTATTTATTGAGCTTGTATAACTGTAGGTCAGCCGCGCCAGGCGACAGTTCATAATTTATCGGGCTATTGCAATAGGACGTTGGCAGCCATTCGTTAAAACCGTCTTATTTACCAGGGACATCCTTGCACGTGAATTCATCAGCTTTTTTCGATCCTCGGCTTTCACGTCTCGCCTTTAATGAGATGGCTACAAGTTGGTCTTGAATACTCAATAGAAGCGTGTATCATTTATCAAGACCTAATGGAATAGTGACTTATTTATCAAATCATTATCTTCATTGAATCGGACTTCGCTTAGCGATGTCTCAACGGAGCCATGTCCGTTAGACATGACTTATTATTGAACGAATCAGCGTGGTGTCAGCGGTGCTTGTGATTTCAGTTATGGCAACTGTGCGATCAACGGTTAGAAGACATTTCAAGTAAACGTCAAAAGTCAATCGTTTTGTCTTAGCAATTTCGCGCCGTGTGTTCGATCGATATACAATTTTGCTTCGAACACGTTTGATCCCCTAGGATGGCGTCGAAAGATAAAGCCTGCGTGTGCTTTGTCACAGAGGGCAGAATTCTCTGATGAAAAAGTGTGCATCGTGAAAATGATGATGACCATCGTTATCTATCTACATGGCGTTGCTTTCCCTGCGATGTCAAGAATCCATAGAGTAATTTCCTGTGCCATTATGGAGTGCATCAACTGAAACGGAACTGAAACGGAAGCTGAATTTTGCAGCTCAAATATGTCAAGCTGCAACTACGAAAATGAATGATCATGTTGTAACATTAATTAAATTATTTTGTTTAAGATAAGTGCAACAGTAATTGAATAATTGGGAGCCTCGGTGAAAGGGAAGCTAACCCAACGATGATGGTAGCTCAATTAATACTCATACGTCTTCCGGTCAGCCTAACCATCCAAGGTCAGCCCAAACCTCATTATGCCCGATTAATCACCTACAATGACGCATACGCTGGCGTTCACCAAAGTTAGCTCACTACGCTCCCTCTACTTTACAATTGCCTTGATATAAATTGATCACAGTTCGCAAAACCGTTTGACAAAATTTCTGCGCAACAAATGAATTGAGTCGTGTAGCCAATGTGCTCGCGTGATTCGCAACGACATATCAGAACAAAGTTACACACACAGCCAGTAAAATAGAAAGCTTAGTTAGATAAATACATCAGAGATGAGGACCAAGGCTTATCAGTTCTATTTCGCTAATGCGTCACCTAATGAAATTTCACTGCACTAGGCTTGCTAACGAGGCTATTATCTGCACACGCAGCCGAAATGAACGCTCTGATGCCCGTTTGTTTCTCTTGTCTCGTCGTTTTTATGCTCGCAGCACAAATTAATGGACCTCTATATGTAGTTAAATTAAATTTCAAACAATATGGAATAATCTAACTTTGGCATAGCCACTATCAACATTGACGGTAATTAATGGTGAATCTGATTAATCAGTAAACGAAAACTGTTTCATTGTTCGATGCTTCCCGACGTATTGTAAAGGTGAAAGTGAAAAGTTCATCATATCAGCGTTGTGATGAGAAAAGAAATTAGACAAGTTTCAAGGTTGTTGATTGGATTGCAAAACATCAACTTTTTTTTTTTCCTAGAAAAGTTGGCTCAAAGTTTGCAGTGAGTTCGGTGCACGAAACACAAATCAAACGCCAAGATAAGCGACCCAAAAACTGACAAAGTGCAATTTCAACCTGCGTGTTGCAGTTTTGCGGTTAAACAGATGGCGTACGTCGGTGAGATTAGCCAACTAACGTTTATCAGGGCTGAATATTTATGGTTAAGAGACGGTTTCAATTTCATTTTATCGTCTCTGGTAGATTAAAGTGTAGACCTTTTCATCTGAAATTTGATCAAAAATCGTACCATCGACGAAACTTTTAATCGAATTATGAAACGTTCGAATATGACTACCCTAGAACTAAATAAATACTCTCTAACTGGTCTGCATGCGATCTGCAAAATCGACGCTCGTTCTTGAATTGGTTTATCCATATGGATGCAGATCGTCTTTCCGGAAGATCTCACGAGAGGCATTGTGTTCTTCGCTTTGGTCACGATTTTCGGTGCTTTGCATTACAATACTCCTTTGCATCTCGAGTATTATTAAATTCTCAGACGCTCTCATTCTGTCAAGCGTTATGTTATTCGAGATCTAACATTGTTCCAATCGATGCGAAAATTCAATTATCAGCTTGCGCACACTTTCGTCCGTCACACCCGAATGAATTTCAAATGTAAACGAATCCCTGACTCAAGAGGGAAAACGATCTTGGCCGAGCCACCAAAATCAAACCACCATCAGAACCTTTTGCTTTTGCAATCAAAGTTCGATTGATTGAGGTTTCTCGTCCACCACTTATGCTAAGCAAAACGATTAAAACTTGAATTTTGCACTAATTGATTTATTCATTAAAAGATAACAACAAAATTGGGCTTAATGATTGATATCGATGAGAGATTCAAGTGCACTAACTGTTATCGCAAAAAGGAAGCATGGAATATCCACTTAAATAGAAATTACAGACGTGACGTCGCTTTTCACGCACGATGCCAGCGTTGTTTGACTGCACGAGCACATCGTCTCATTAACCCAATTTAAAAGCAACGCAGGCTTCATAACTCGAGGTTATTTTTTTTGTGGTGAATTCAGTGGATAAGCGTATTAGAGACTGCTGACTCGCGAAACTTTCCTAAAAAGGGTATTAAAGGCCTGCGCAATGCGAACTTTTTTTTTTTGTTTTCACGCCTCATTAAAACAGAAACTATTTATTTACCGCAATATCGAGTTTTCTTCGTGCGACAAAAAAAAAATACGATGGGACATAACTGATTGCCGATTGAAGTCGGAGTAAATCGTGATAACACCGTTGAATGACATTTAAATCGATAATTCGATTGTCGTCGAAGTATTTAAGAATGCACTCGAACAGTTCATTAAAGAGATGCAATAAAAACGAAAAATTCCTGGCTGTTGAAATTACCATACAAAAAGCTCAACAATACCATTTTGTAGCGAAACAACGCACGAACTTTGAACACTGGCCTTTTGTCAGCGCCAGCTTGACTATCACCGCGCGTAACGACATTTATTAAGATCGTCAATATCATCGTCACTTGGGCGAAATACTTTGGCGCAGAAGCTTTTTAATATGCGATGTGGAGTGTTATTCTTTATGCATATCAAGTTGTTTCGAAAGGGAAATCGATCTTGAGAGGCACAGGCCAAAACATGCATATTGATAAGTTTATTCTCAACGCAGACAAATAACGCGAAGATATTATTCACACGTTTCTATTGATTTTCTATTTATGTGTTCCTTTGTATCCTTACCGATAGATAAAAATGAAAAAATGTATGTTACTTTGTCTATTTGTATATGCATCGCGTTAAAACTGAAAGAATTAAAATCCAGTGACATCGGACGATTTTTCACCATCTCAAAAGTATCACAGGATACTTCAAAATCCAATATTATATTTTATGTTTTATGTACGAAAATAAAATATGATCCTTTTAACTACGAGAGATAAATAATGTGGGTTGAAAACTAATTTTCGTTAAAATGTTTGTGATTTCTATTGTGTGGTTCACAATTTATCTGTTTTGTTATTACAATTTTTTTTAAACAACAATAGCGCGAATAATATTCGTACTTTTTTTTTACTAAAAGGTTCATAAAATGTTTGTTGTAACTTTATCTCTGAAAGAAATTGCTTTGTTTTCTTTAAGAAATATTTTTTTTACTTTTTCCATTTGTTTACAAATATATCTAGTAGAAGTGAAATGTAATGTATATGGTGTACACTTAACTTGTTTCTCTTTTGCAACGCAGATATATATTAAAAATTACATTTTGTTAAAGTTATTATTTACGTTTATATGAATGTATAAATGAAAAGATATTCGTTTGGTAAGGTTCTTTGTTTGTTTATCCGAATAGTACGCTACAAAAAAGCAAAGATTTTGATGCATCAATTCTTTCCCTGTGAAAAATATGACTGTGCAGTATATATTGTTTATTTTATTCAGTCAATTTTTATCTTAAAGTTGACTGTAATTTGCAGTTATTTTTGTATAAGTAAATAAATTTGGTTCCACTTTTTCAAATCCTGGGCGAAACCGGTGATGTTTACCTATAGTGTATAAATATATATATTATCTCATTATTGTAGCTAATTATTAACCTGTTAATGTTATTTACAGTCAATCTATCATGAAAATTCGATTTGCATATCAAATTTTCTTTGAAGTGTACATTTTCATGTTTTATTAGCGAATGAAAATAAGTTTTCCATTAAAAAAAAGTTTCACAGATTCAATATTTTAACCGCACTTTTTTTCATAAATAGTTTATGCGATTGTTGTGAAATGTTTTAAGTTCAACCTACCGGATTTAAACAAAAATGTCCGATATTTTTCTCCAGCGCAACTGTCAAATTTAACCACTTTTTGGATTTACTGCGGCATATAAATATAAACAATCGTTAAAATATTACAAAACATTTCTGCAGGAGTTTTTTTTTGTTAATAAATTTAATCAATGATATTATTAAACATTATGATAAAAAATGGAACAGAAAAGTAACAAGAATGCAAAAAAAAAAGAATTTGTAAAGCGTTCGCAAAGCAAACAAATTGATATAATTTCATGGATTGCTCATTGAAGACAGAAATGAAAATGTAATATTCGTTTGCAACACTGAACGCGATCCAATAACATTATTATTCATTTATTGTCATTACTGTATACCTTTTGCATCAAAATGTGTACTAAATATTGTTTTATTCATGGAAATCATACCGTTTTCTGCGGCATGACAGACTTATTTTGTTTGCCGTAAATTCATTTGATTCGAATAATCAATACATCAGTTACGCGTTTCGCAATTTTTATGCATAAAAACCACTTGACGAACAACTAATTACATATTAAATCAACGACGATAAATCTGTCATTTAATCACTGTTACAAAAAAAAGCTTGATCAATAGACCTATATTTTTGCAACTTTTTAAAATTTTTAGATAAAATATGAGTGAACGCAGTTGATTATTGAAATTTTTTCAATAAAGAACATTATGGTTCTTCTTTTATGAAAAATTATCGAATAAACTCGACAACATTTTTCAGCATCGTAAAGGTTATTAAAATTTTGACATGTGTATTAATAATTTATGTGACGACGTTCCGCATATTCTAACAAAAATTGTAAAAATAGACGTATGCTAAGGCAAGCAATGATGAACGATCCTTGAAGAAGTCAAACACGTGATTGAAAAATCCCATCAATAACTTTAGTATACAATTTTCATTGAAATATGGTAGACGATGTTATGAAATATTTAAGAATCAGAAGTTTTCATTAATAAACTCATTAATAAACTAACACAAGTAATTTTACAAATAAAGAAAAAACCGTTGCAATAATTTGATTTTAAATTAAAAACAAAAATCAATTAGCGTTATTAAACCGGTCAAAACTTTCGAATCATATGTGAAATCAATAACAAAAAAGCGTACGGAAAAGATACATGGCGTTCATTTGCGAGCACATGATGAAACGCACAACAAAACTCTTTCTCACTGCGAGGTATTTTTTACAGTGTTATTTATAACAGCCGTTTTGTGTCCTCGTTACCCAAAACTATACAACCTGATTATTGTTGCAAATATACCAAACGAGAGTTTTTGAAGCTCAACACAGTACATCAAAATGGATCGTTGGTGTGCGTTAAAATAATTGTTAATCGTCAGATGACAATTCATTTCCTTTTCAACTTTTATAAGAATCCCGTTATTCATGTTTTTTATTCATGTAGACTTTTTCAGGTTTCTCTTATAAAGAATAAATGAAAAGAAATTATTTATTTAAAATCTGAAAATGTATCAATTTTTTTCAGTGCAATTTTCAATTGTAGCAGGGCTTATCGCCAATTATCTTCCAATCCTTAAATCCTTGAGCAACGATATATAGAATCGTCAAATTACTTTTAAGGGTATAGATAGCAGGTAGGATTAATGAAGTTGGGTTTCGTCAAGGAAAGAACATTTCGTAAATCGGCATGAAGAAATGAACCTCGGGGTATCGACCTAAGCAATCTACATTGACTCGCTCGTATCCATTGGTGTTCATTGCAATTGGGACACTTTGCTTCACTGAACAGAAATGCGTTTTAAGACTTAAATTCAACAGTAATTCTGACCGATTTAAGTTTCCGCAACATTCTGCTTAAATGTTTCGAAAAACGCAAAACGAAAGCAATCCAATGCAGTAGCCGAATTTCTTTTATCGCCTTTTATATTCTCGAGTTTTTGTAATCATAGAGGGAAAAAAAAAAGGTTTTTCAATAATCTCCCAATTTCAAATACCGTCCTCGGGTGCGAAACAACTTTTTGTTTGATCCAATTCTGAGATGGGGGATCTTTTTACAAGAAAGGTATCAAAACTTGAAACGAATATCATCAAAAAAACAATTTCTTTCAAAATGGAGCTTATTTAAATAATTGTAGAATAATGTAGAAACATTAATGTAAATATGAAAAATTGTGTAGAAATTAAACTGATACACCTGGAAGAAAATTGAAATAAAAAAGTGTTGAACAAAACAGTTTTGCAACCATGTCGTTCTTTCCAAGCTGCATTTGATTTAATTAATTCAAATTATTTTGGACGAAATTTATATTTTGTTGTGACGCATCATCATAATGTCGCTCATATCTCTGGTGTTGGTTAATTACAAAAAAAACACGTCAACCAGAAAAAAAAAGAAAATGCCAACAAATCCTCGTTCCTGCGCTGAATTTTATTTGATAATTACGTAATGACGCTTTTTGTATCAAAAGTTTGTTTTGCGAACAAAAATCGTGCAACAGAACCGACAAAAATAAAAAAGCAAATAAAAAATAAATAGTGAACAATGTAGAACAATTTTAAACCACAGAATTTATTAAAATGCGTAATTTCCAAATTATGAATAGACTTTTGTATTAGCATTGAAAACATTTCTACTTTTCATCAGACACGTATAAAGATGATAATCGTCTAATGGATGATGTCAACCAGAATTTGAAATAAATAATTCGCAGTCTTCCAACTGACCCATTAAAACGTCACTCATGCAAAACAGAAGAGTGTTAGCCGTTGGAACGAAAATGTAGAACTGGAAAATTGGAATCGACATTCACACAGTGTAATGAACGGCCCGCGAACGTTATCGAAAGTCCGTGACTCGGTACATTTACATTCGCGACAGTTCGAAACAAGCGATCCTGTTGTGGATAAAAAAAATCAACAATATCTCGTGAAAATGCATTGCACTTCACGCCCATTTCACACTCTTGGTCGCAAACTTGTGCGAGATGAATAATTGTCTTAATTTGCGTACGAAGCTTTAACTTTGCGAAATTGGTGTCTTAAACAGGTTGTTTAAATTAAGCCAGCAGTTCATGTATACGCAAAGTAATCCACATAGCCATGACAATGGCAGTCAACTTTTCGCTTTTCCATAATACGTCTGCATGAAATTATAAGAAAAATAATACTCGTGGATTTGAAGAACTATAAACGTACTCGTTAAACATCGTTGCGTTATGATCCAGTTGTGTCGTTCGCAAATATATGCATCAGTTATTTGCAAAATGTCGCATGTTTTACAACTGACGGTATCGATATAATTTACAACGTACAATTTTTTAATTTGAAGATGGAAAAGCAAAGAAGGTTTCCTACAAGGAAAAACATCAAACAACAAACAACTTTTTAACAGTTAATGCCATCAACTTATAGTAAGACGTAAATGGAATCGATAGTGCATAAATAAACAATCAATCTCAAAAGACCAAGTACATAGTTTTATCCCGTGCTATTGTATTAAAAATCTATTTGATTTAATGAAAAAAATGTATGCAAATTTAAACTTTATCTAAAATCAGGTTGAATCTTTTCTTGCATGCCCATATATTTCTTGTTAAAAAAAATCAGGATTCTGAATTGCCCATGGTTGGTAAAAAAAAAAAATAAATAAAACAATTCAAGTTGAAGTCAGGCATTCAAATTTCGCGGGCTTTTTATTTTCACTTTAAGAAGGCTGTGACAAACGACCCATCACTGTTTCCTCGCGAGAAATAAAGTAGAAAAGCCCCGGGAACTGGGATGCTCTCCTCTTCGTTAATTTGATTAGGTAAAAAAGATCGCGTGCATGAAATGGAGCGAAGACGGACGACGATGCGGCGTGTCCGCAGAAGCCAGTTTTTTCTTCGCTTAATAATAAATTGCGCCCATTTAAAACATATCTCTCCTCTTGAGTTTTAAAAGATCCATCTCATTCCACGCGAAAAATACACGAGGGTCCTTTGCATAGTTTTCCGGGTTATTCGTCCACGTGGCTTTTTACGTCCTCGATAGATATATATATATATACATTTTTTTATCTCGTGCATATGTATATGTGGAATAATCTTATTTGCATACAGTGACAACTATAAAACGTATACACATATTATACAAGCACAAAGTAAGTCACGAGTCATGACAAAATATCATGTATAAATTATTACTCGGAGTGATTCAAGTCATAATTTATACGACTTAACATTCAAAATGTTACTAATAATGACATGTGAAAAAATCATGAAACAACTAATTGGAATTGTTGTTCCAATTATTGTTCCAATTGTTGTTTTTTTTTGTTGGAAAAAAAATCAAATGTGCAAAACTGATTAAATTCTTATCGTAACATAAAACTATATGCATGCACAAAAATTTAAATATAGCAATTTTCTAAAAAAGTTGCGAGCTTACGAAGCGGAAAAATTATGAATGACAAGAATCTAATTTTGATCGTAAAACTTTTGAAATAGTTTATTAAGCTAGTTTACGCAACTTGAGCCGAGGAAGGTAAAATACGAGTTTTCCTTGATCACACAATTTTTTATTTAACCGCTTGCAGTATTGATCAACGAACCAAATTATGAGTGTCAGCTCACGATCTCGTGATAAACTGAAAGATGCGACGTAAACGTATACGAGACCGTTTTTTACGACACACGAGGGTAATCGTGTCTGATATTTATACGTGCATTTCTCTAAATAAAGATAAGTGTCAGTTGCGGGAGTAATGATGATCAATGAGTTCCCTCCTTCCGACTGAGACTTTATCACTGCATCCTCGTCACGCTTTTTATAGCTTTTTTTTTCACCCGGCAATTTTCATATACTCGACTTACGCTATTTCATGCCACTCTTTCACTACGCTTGATTAATACTCAGGTCAGTTTTGAAACGTCGGCGCGAAATTGATAACCACAGCGTGGATTTCGGTCTCTTACGTGCTATGCTGAAAAGGGTCTCGGTTGCACTTAAGACAGAAATGAATGGAATTTTGCTGTAATCTCGCCCGTGTCGCGCCTCGCGAGGATAAAGAATGTGCAACAGACAAGATAATGCAATGCTGATTTAATCATGAAAGTTTGCAGGGCGTAACCATGTATGTGTTCTCGACTGAATAATTTGCCTTGCCTGCCCCCCCCCCCCCTCTCAGCCCCAAGAAACTCGACGCGAAATAATTGGAGTTATTTATTTATTTTATTTATCCCTTGTTCAAATCGTGAAGATTTGTTCTCGGATGTCACGTCTGTTTTACGACCATTTTAACAGCGTTGTAAAGTGTGCGCTTCAGCAGTTATAAAGTCGTTTGTTTTTTTTTCATTCGCTAAAAATGAACAAAAAAAATTGCACGAAAGCGTGGCATTAAAAGGTCGTTCTCAGAATTATCGGAGCTCTGAGTTGCCAAGTGTGAAAAAAAAATGTTTTAACGGTCTCGTGAATGACTGTTCAGTTTTGTCTGAATTTGGGACGAGAAATGTGTATGAGATAAAATGTTGTCTTTTTCAAGAGGAATAAATCAAATATCGAACAAACAAGTGAGAATATATTATGGCAGTAGATATATGGGATAGGTGCATCTATTTGTCGAGGAACATAACAGATGCCAGGCTATTGTTAGCACCGGGGAGGTTGCTCGCGATGCCAACAATCACGCTAAATAGCCGAATCGGTCGGCCATTAGACGATTCCGGGACGATGTCGAGCACGCGACCGATTGTGCGAGAACCGGTCATATCGACAGCGCGGCATCGATAACCCGGACGCTGTTTAATTATTACCGTCCTCCCCCTTCCCCTTACCCCCTCTGATAAAATCCTATAGACTAACGATAATCGCTCACCGTTGCTGTCGGCACCTAATAAAAGCTGCCCCAATCGATAATCCACTCGGCGCCGCCAACGCAGCATCAAGAAAGTGTTTGATCGGTTCTGTACTGAGCGAAGTTCGAACTTGTGAGCTTGTCTCAAGATTCTAACGAGACTCATTATAAATACTGTAGATCATACTTTGCGGAAGATCCGTTTTCCAAACTTTGAGTTTACACGCCGTCGGATTCCCTGCTTCTGTCCAAAAGCATACGTCGACTGTAACAGTGACGAGGTTATATCAGCGGAGCAAATAAAGTTAAAACATTTCAAACCCATTTATTGAAATTAAATTCGAATATTATCACTTACTAAAATGACAAAAAAATATTGAAAACACAGCGTCGAATAATTGGCGTGTGAAGGCAAAACAAATTGTTCCGTCATGAAACAAATGTTCAATTTTGACTTTACGTTTCGTTGAAATTAAAAACAAAAGACGTACAAAATGAAATAAAAACGGTTGGCAGTTGAAACAGCAATGTAATTATGAGAGAACGACTCTTTGTTATAGACATTTAATTTCCATAACATTATGAAAACGTATCAGAACTAACTCAATATAATCGCAACGTTTTATGAGGCTTATGCGACGTAATAACAACATTGAACAAAACTAAGCGTCTTGGAAAAATTATGGCAGGATCTGAAATGATGACCGCGTAGTTTTTCGGGTTGTTATTCAATTTTAACTGCGGTAGAATTGATAAACGTCATTTTTACACTCAATAAAAAGCTCATGCAAAAAAATATCAAATGACTTTTTTTTCTGTTTGCGAATTTTTTAATATTTTTTTATGAAAAAAAAAAAAAAAAAAAAAACCTGTCGATTTTTCTGTTTGAGCGCTTTAATCATTCAAAGCCCGATTAACTTCGCAGGTTGTTATAGAAGCCAGTACAAAACACGATGTTTGCAAAACCAACAGAATAATTTTTAGATTTATCCATGGACACCGGGTGACTTATACAAATCAGCCGACCGTGCAACGCGATTAACTATAGCTAATGAACGGTCAACACGTGAGGTATAAATTGTTATATTATCACAAAAGTTTAAATGCCGTAAACAGCGAATTTGGCGAGCTTTTGCCTCGGATCCTTAACTTGCGATCACCGTCATTGAAGCGCGCGAAGCACTTCAGCACATTTGCAACAGTAGTTATTCTCATTAACGCTGTTTAACATTATCATTATGCCACTAACAAAAGCGCAAATTGTACCCAGTGCAATTTTACCGTTGATATATGAGAATTCATAGCTTTCCCACTATATATGCTCGAAAGAAAAACAAATATTTTTATTTTCCACGTCAGCCGTAATTGGATGCTGAATATACACACGTGTTAAAATGAAGTGTCGCGATACTTTTCGCTTAGTTACAGATAACGTGGATCGCGTTAATTATAATTGATACAAGTGAACGCCGACTTGAAACTTAAAAGTTTTACAGCATGATATCTGGAACCCCCCTCTAAAAAATTAAATTACACTGTCACAAATTTGATGGCAATTATTAATGATGTAGTTGAACGTTTTGAATTTCAGATGCATATATTGTTCGAGTCATTTTTTGTCGACACCAATTTGACATTTCCATTACGGAAGATCAATATTATTCCAACTGATTCGCCGCGAGTTGCATAATAATATTTCTTGTAATAATATTTCTACAATTGAACAATCCAAGTAATAGTGGCATCACTTCACGTATTTGCCGACCACGCTTGAATATGGTTCCGATATTGTAGTCTGATGTGTTCATCTATGATACCCGCAAGATTAGAACGTGTAATGTGATATTGCCGAATGCTTTTGTCATGCAAAAATTGCACATCGAACGAGACTTTCGTAATAAGTTTGTTAGCTTAGATAATGACTAGTGGTAATAACCGCGCAGTAACTAAATAAACAAGATTGTCACGACGAGCAATTTTAGTTTACCAGGGGCGTAAAGCCCGGTTATAATTTGTCCTATAACTCAAATGCAATAGCCTGACAATACTGATATCTGTGCAATTATACGATGTATGTACACGCACTCAGACGCTCGTACACACATTTATAACAACGCTCACAAACCCGACGACAATAATCATCGCCCTAATGAATCCGTGCGTTAATTTTATTTCGACACCACGAGAGCTTGACGTGCTAATATTTAATCGAATATTTGTCGTGCAACATTATTACAACCAATCGTAGCAGAACAAATAACAATAAGCTGATTTTGTCTTTGTGTCTGACCAAAGCTCGAGCTGCGCTACTGACGTCGCGGTTATTTCCGTAAACGCGTATTGAGAATGACACTCAGGCGCTGTAATTATTTAGGATAGGATTATCACTCGGGTTGTGCACATTTGTCAAAAGTTTGGCATTTAATTAGTCCCCCCTGAATCCTCCCGTCCCTTCCGATTGCCCAGCTAATTTCGTTCAATGATTGTGCAATTTATGGACGCTTGTATAATGAGCCTATTTTTCGGCCAAAAATGTATTCATTTCGCTATGTTTTTTTTGGTGCAATTGGAAGCAATATGTAAATCACCGAATTTCAGTTCCAATTTAATTCTACGTTTGAACAAACAGAACGTGGCGAGTTTTTCAGTCGGGTCTGAGCATGTTTGATTTGTACTTTCCGATTTACAGTTCACTGTTGGCACTGCAATTCGAATTTCAGTCACTATCCATATATCCGTGGAGATATTCAAGTATTTTAGGCAATATTACAATTATTGCTCAATTTTGGATACTTGGTGTAAATTTTTAATTAAATTGAAGGTTCAAATTTAGCGTTTCATTGAATTAACTTATTATCTTTACTAATACCACAGGAACGGGAGATTGATTTCTTGTTTGTATGTATCGAGGAAATGTATATTTTCCACCGACAAATTAGACAAAGTTTGAAAAGTTGATGTAATTGTTGGAATCAGTGGTGTTCATCAATTTTGTTCAGAGAAACCTCAATGCTACAAAAGCGAAGGTAATTTCACACGAGTTGAGGCAAATCGATATTTAGCCTATTGCTTCTTAAAGTAGATGATGGATTCTCTCCAACGATTCAAAAAAAAAAAAAAAAAAATGTCATGAAAATTGGTCATTTTTTTCGACACTTTTTTATAATTCAAATGCTCTCAGCTCTGTTAAATTTTTAATCGTGCGGTTATTTGTTTGAACAAATATTCAATTAAATTCAGTTTGTAAACCAAAACCACAAATAGTGAAGAGCAGTTTTTCATCTGAGCTAATTGTATTTTTCAACTCTGATTCGCAATTGGATTTGAATTAAAATTAATTAAAAAAATTTGCGGGCTCACGGATGAGGAAACATCGATTATTCTACTGGCGTCTTAAAATGATCGAAAAATGGCTCTGAAGAGACGATCATCACAGTCAGGTTGTTCTGAATAATAAATGCGACTAAAACGTAGGTTCTCGGCTGAACGAGCTCGACCTTCGGGCGTTGAATACTCCACGAAGTCCGCCAATTGTCTTGCCGCACACGAGTTGATAATGGGATCAATCAATGATAGAGGTGTCAATGGTTCGACCATTGGCTAAGACTTAACTGCCAATCATTAATTAAACGTCCAAGAGGCGTTTGGTCACGAATCGAAAACAAAGATCGAGCCCAAGCGACACGGTAAAACACTCACTGTCGGCGAGACCCGGTCTTTTTTTCTTTACCCAAGCTTTTTTGCGCCCGGATAAACCAAACGGTCTGGAGAATGGACCGGAATTTACGATAAGGAATGGGATAAAGGATGAGTCCCGACAGCACGAACGACGAGTGCATTTTTTAATTTTATACCGCCCACAAATTGCAACGGGAATTATACTGAAAAATGGGTGCACACCGATTTTGACTTACGGGGCTTTTAATCGACGCTTCGTGTGGTTTTCTTTAAAAAAGATCGGAATAACGTGTCTGGGTTTCGCTCCACTTGCTCTGCTTTATCGCTAAAAGTCTTGACTCTAAAAGGCTGATTTATTTTTTCTCGAAGATTTCACTTTTCCCCCTTTGTAACGAAAAATTTACAATTATCGACGTCATAAAAAATCGTATAGTTCGAAAGGTTTATTAAATGAGTTTCTTTTGTTACTTCTGTGTTTTGACGCGCATTTGTCTACGAAAACTTAGCCTCTTAGATGTCCTGGGGAGAATTTATAATTATCCCTAATGACGCCATATAATATTAAGTGTGGTGAACACTAACGAATCTGCGATATAACGAACGGGCAATTAACCATTTAACTACTGGAAAGAATTAACTGTCGCGTATCTATAGCCAAGGCCCAGAATCACGTAGCGTAGTTAAAGGGTTAAACGAGCTGGTCACGACTAAAGTGACGTAAATTATGTTCCTATAACGTCGAGTGAAATCCTCTTGGATTTCCAACCGACGCGTTTTGCGAAAAATCAAAGTGTCTGGAACGGACTTTGGTTGTTAGAACCGTTCTATTCTTTGCTCAAGGATATATGTTGAGCAACTTTATTTAACTTGAATCTTTTTTTTTTATTCTTTAAATATTTTGTGCTTCATGAAAATTGAAATTGGTACAAATTTGCACTTTCAAAAATTGCACCTGAACTCTCTGTGCAATTTTTTATGTTGATTGTCAAAGTTTCATCTATTTTCCATGTCAAACCTGAGTGATACTAAGCGATTTGGTATTTGCATATAAAATTACAAATTAACCAAACGGAAATTCGACTTTAATAGTTTATGCTCTTGATTGCACACTGAAATTTGTTAATCAGGTCGCTTCCACTTGGATTCAACTTTTGGATTGTAACTTGAGTTATTAGAAGATTACATCGTTCATTTTTGATTTTCAAATTATGGAAATGATGCTCGTTGAATTTCAAATTTCTACATTCAGCTCGTAAATTTCTGATCGTGACAATACATCTTGTAAAAATATTTCATTTTTCATTTTCAAAATTCATTAGTCTCATATAACCATTGTAATGAGGCTTATTATTTTAAAGTTAAATAATATAAATGTCATTCAGTTTTTGTTTTATTGGTAATCAGAAAAAAGTTGGCACTCTTGGACAGTTTGTATTTAAGGATACATTCATTAAAACGACATTAAATAAATTTTATCGAAATATTTATAATTATCATTAAAAATTGCATTACCGGCTATTATTTTCAAACTTATTCATTTATTTTTATTAAAAAGGTTTTTAAAAAAGTAGATTTTTGGTACCTTAAATGTACTTTTCAAACGTGAACTTTAATTTTTAATAAACAATGATTATTTTTTCATAAAATGCCAAAAATTGTTATAAATAAATATGTCAACTCAATTTCGGCAGTGTCACATAATGCCCCAGGCAGCATCATTATCCGAACTACCCTTAATTAAAAAATTTGTATATTATTTATATTCTAACTTCAAATTAACCCACTCTATCCGACTTAATGTCCCAAGGGAAAACCCAAGTTTGGTTCCTTATGACAAAGCATTTATTATAAAACTAATAATTAACAGCATAGAGTTAAGTAATTTTTTTAAATAAAAAGATGGAAATACCTGAAGTTTCTTATTAGTAATGAAATTTGCAATTGTGACTCAATTTATTAACAAAGAAGTCTTAAATACAAAATGTTCCAGGTTACAAACTTCACCCGATCATTCAGAAGTGAATAAAAATGGCATTTCGCTCAACTTTTACATAATAACAAATAGAGAGTCTGTATAATCACAGGAGCAAATTGTGACTCGAATCAAGCGTACGGGATATGTCTAACAAAAGTGAGGAAACGTTGAAAAGGTGAGATATAAATGTACCAGAAGGAAAATAAAAGAGCGTACGCACGAAACCGGCGGGATAATTTGCGAGTTTTGTTTCGATGAATGGAAAATAATTAGTGAAATGTAATAATAAAAGAAACGCGAATTATATTCTGTCGAACGAATGTTACTTTCTCGCAAAAGTAGCTCTGCTTTCACGAAATAGCATGTATGTCCAAGTTTTGTTTACAAATATAGCGGAATAAAACAAAAAAACATTTCTCTGTAATTTAAAAAGCTTGCAGCTGATGCTTGTTACGAGTGACTGGTCTGTATGAAGAAGACGCTTAAATACAATTTTTTTATGTAAAAAAATAATGAGAACCGAATGAAGGCAAAAAGTAGATTAAATAAGCAAACCATAACAACGTCTGGTTTAATTTAAATAACAATTTTTCGTACAATTCAACGTGTTTCTTTTTAATTGGAAATTAAGATTACCGTACAAGTTCAAGCGCTTCCACTTTGTCCAGCTGTGATAATTAAGAGAGGAAATTAAACTAAACAAAGTGTGGTCTGTCTTGCAGATAAATTCTTTTGTGGAAAAAAAAAAACAATCGTCTCGGAGAATTTTTATTTCAACTTTGCACGGACAAAAAATAGTTGGGTCTAAGATGAGGAATTCCATCATTTCCAACATAACGAGATGAAAGTAAATTTCAAACAAAAAAAAAATTCGAGTTCCCAGTGAAATTAATAACCAACCTGAAGATGCTCTCATTCTCGTCCGAGTGTCGATTGGCAGTCCCATGAAAAAATACGTTCGCAAAGTTTTTTTCAATTCGCACTTTCACGACAATGGGTTAAGATCTTTTCAGGACCGCAGTCAATAAGTAATTGAAAAAGCATTTGACCGCGCTTCTTGCGTTTGAAGGTTAAAATTGTTCCTTTGGCGTCGTCGATTTATCATCGGCGAGTCGAAGTTCCATAATAACGGGGTAAGAAGTTTCTTTAGAAATATTTTCCGCACCCGCACTCCCTTTATCCGACAGTCCATACAAGAAAAGGTTGAAAAGCCTTTGCATCTTCGCATTACGAACCACGTGACAGTTGTCGGAGCAGTACTAATTATACGTTTCATCCCCACTTCTAAGACCCCCACTCTGATAACAACCGGCGTCGTTCCAACGTTGCCATGTCGACCCATCTTTATTTCCCTACTAGATTTTGTTCAAAACAACAACTTCCGATTCGTGTCTTACGTTTAAGTATTATATTTATCTAACCATCAGATGGAGCATGCACGCAATGATTATTTAAATGACTGAATTACAGACTTGTCTAAAATGAATTTCGAAACCCAAAAAACTAAGAAAAAAAAATGACGCGATTCCAACGAAAAAGAGATCCTTCGACTTATAACCCTATTTAGCTTGTAGTCTTCGGAGAGAAGAAATGTAATTTTCGCGGAATATTTTATCGTTCGTTTGATATGATTCCATTCTTGATTTAAATTGGTTGAATAAGGTTTCGGGTAATCACATTGAATGAGATGATTATCGCGATGAGACTGAGGGAAATAAATTCGAAAATAATGTCTGTTTAATCTTGAGATTTAATCGAGGCAGAATAACGATGAAAAATCTCAGAACCTTCTTGTCTTTTTTTATTTTATTATTTTTCCTTTCTCTTTTTCAATTTTTCTTTTTAATTTCTACACAAAGTGTTTTAATAAAAATAGATCAATTTACACAAAACGGAGTGTGCGAACTGAAAAGCAATCTGCTATGGTTATCCGTTTTTCTTAATTGCATTCGACACATGATAAATTATAGTCTTTGGTCTCACAAAGAGCCAACAGTGAATAACGAACCCATTTTCACAACTTCAAATTGACGATGAATTATGACAGAAACAAACTTAATTAATTTAATTTATCATCGTGCATTACATGTCATATCGATCGCGTCGGCCTGTATTAATTTGGGCATTTAGTTGACATAACCGAAATTCAATTAACAAAATTGATGGGTGCATCAAAAGCAATTCATTATTTCATTTAACGATCATCCCACTCAAGGAACGAGAGGGACATCTCAAATTTAGCAAAGGAACTGAAATTCACCCCTCAAATCCTTTTAAGGCCTCACATTTTTTTTTTTTTTTTTTGAAAATGTGATCAAAAATATCCTCTGTTAAACTATATCCCCGTGGCTTATAGACTTGATCTCCTTAATCCTCCCAATCAGTTCCATCTAATTGCAGAAATTTGAGTTGATTAGGACAAATTTGTTTGCAAAGATAAGAACAAAATTGCGACGGGACACTTTTTTTTGTCAAAATTATTTTATAGTCCATCGTTGGATTTACGTTAACAAAGGGGAATTTAACAAAGTCGTGATTTTCTTTTTTTTTTTTTTTTTTTTTTTCATGACAATATTTTCAGCTTTATATCACGACACCTCTAACAGTGTCATTCGACAGTCACTGGTTTACCGTCCACGAGGGCAATAATCCGAGCGAAATTTATGGTGACGTTTTGTGGAAAGGCAGCGAGCGAGGGCACAACACGTGCGCGACCGGACGACGAAATTTCATGCGCGAAATAAATCGCGGCGCGCCTTCTGGTTAAGGGATAATTTCTATCCAGCCGGCACAAAACCCGGACGAAAGTTTAACGCCGAGTCGAAATGAACAACTAGGTTAATCTGAAATGTCAACCGGAACTTGAATCGCGTGACGCGCCCGGCCAACGAGACACAAGGGGAGGCCATGAAGAGATAACAAAGCTGTAAGAGAGCACGTTTCGAAAGTCTTGTAAGTCGGTCGACTAGGAGCTCGTAATTAGAAGTTGCGTTGCACATCGACCAAATTCTCGAGAGCATGATGCGAGGATGATGGAACCGAACGTAGACGCGAGCTAAATCCGACTTTTGCGTCTTCGCTCGCTCAGCATTTCACACTCGGGTTATTGATTCAGAGAAAAATAGGCTGTTGTGTTGATTGGACAAAACGATAAAATACTCCCTTTCATTTTTTTTCTCCTAGACCAGAACTTTATTCTCTTTTTTTTACGCGCCGATATTTTTTATGGATAATAAGATTTATAGTTCAGTTTGATTTATTTTTGAATAAAAGAGAATTCATTCGAAAGAAAATCTGATAAAAAATAAACACGTTGAACAATTTTCTGACTAAAAGCTTGATCATTTTGCAAAAATTGTGTTTGGCTATAAGCAGTTGAAATAGAACATGAAAATGATTCAAACGCCACTCGCAGGGCTTAAACTGAGACATTTTTCATTTAACTTTTTCATGTGAGACGCACGAAAAAAGTATCACAATGTCAGCTTTAACCACGCGTACTGTCAGTTCAACATTGATCTGACGTTTTTACGCTGTCGCCTTTTTGTGAAATCGATCAGCAGGTTTTTAAGACCCGATTTATTTTTTGTTTGTGCGATTGAGACAAATGATCTGAACGAGGAGGGATCGAATAATGGCGCATTTGTTTTTCTTTTCAAGTCCCTGTCGTTCGACTGAATTTACCGCCGAACAATTTCACTAATATTGTGATTTAAAATTATTTCAAAATCGACGATAAAAACGGCGCGATAAAGAAATCGCAAACTTGTCGGGAAACTTTGAAATGAAAAATAGTTGCTGAAGTTAGGTCGCGGTTTTGTCATAAAATTAGTTTAAAATTAGAAAAGTTAAACAATGCATGCATTTATTCATTAAAATACCCCAAGTCAGAGATATTTTTTAGACTGAATAAAAACTTAAGTTTGGCCGTTTGTTTTTACCGGACGCCGTCAATACAAGTGTCATTCCCATTAAAACCATGGTTTGATAATCCTAGTGAAAAAGTTAATACTGGACTTAATTTTGCCCGGAGACGAAAAATATTGAACCTCAGAGAGATCGATAATGTTCGTTAGTTTGATAGCAAAAAAAGTATGTATAGCAGCGAGAGACGCAAATATTGTGCAATATGGTGATAACTTTTTGCGTGAATCAACATCCGTGGAACACCGCGAGGAAAGCAAACTATTGATGGAAGTTGCCATATTATTTCAGAATATAACCTTTCAGTTCAAAAAAATCTCATTATAAATTATAATTACAGTCGAAAAGAAATTATGACGGTGTTTAACAATGTGAAAAGATTATGAATCCTCTAATAACACCGTCTTTTCGAATTCAAATTTTATACCGAATTGATCTTCTATCGGTAATTCCAGGAGACTGAAAACTATTAACATCGAAAATTCGCGTCTGAAAATGTAAATGAACGCCCGAAATCTCGTTCGCAGTGTTTTCCTTCCAAATCTTTGCATGTTATATTTTCAGATGAAAAATGTAAATTTATCCGTAAGTTATTATGAAAGAGACAAGCCCGGCTCATCGAAGCCCTTGAAATTCAATTATTACCATGTAGAGGAAAATGGCGCCTTTAAGAGCTGGAAGTTTATTCCGCCAAGAGCCTCGTCTCCGGGGTATTTTCGCCGCAAGCTCGTCATACTCCACCACAAGGCCAATCTCTTTGGCATACTCGAACTACCCTTAGGCGACGCATAGTTTTACAAATACTCCGTCCTTGTCGTCGGCTGGTTAATATTCAACCTACGCGAGAGAGAAAAGAGACGAGTTATTAGAGCTCGTATAAGACGCGGGGGTTTTATGCACAAAGACAGATACGAAAAAATCAAAGCACGATCCTCGCCGGCCTTTGATCCCGGACATTTCTCGTTGGGATGTTACGTTGGTCTTGCTACATTTTTCATCCCTTAATTAATTGTTAATCCAATACTTTCTGAGTTCCCGTGATTTTTCAGAAAAGCAAAGAGAATCATTCAATCAATTTACACGGATAGAAATTCTATACGAAATTTTACTGTCATTCACACGAAACCGCGGACCGTAAAAACAGTAAAGCAGAAATTACATTTTTCACAGAACATTTTAATCTACCATTAAACCAATTTTTATAGTGATGAATAAAACAAATCAATTCAAACGGAATTAAACAATTTTTTTAATGACAAATAATGAAATTTTAGACAAAACCGAACAATTTTTACAATGACATTTGATAAATTTTTTAGTGAAAATGATTATTTTATATATTGAAAATTTGTTATAAAAATTCGTATGCTTTAAAGGTATAATTAAATTCCCTAACATATTGTTTTATTTTAATTATTTATTTGGCGATTTATACTTTTTTATTTATAATGAAGGATCGTAATCAACGTCGCATCGTAATTTGATATAAGATGAATAGAATCATTCGACTTTATATACTGCTACGAGTAAATTCTCATACCTGTGAGAAAGCATGAGTTTGTTCGCCATCTTTCGTAGAAAGCAAAAAAGGAATCAAAACGGTAATGGGTCGGTACGGCAGTGAACAAGATTCAATGAGCAAGAGAATTAGTATTTTTACACTAAAATTCTTTTTTTCGTTTTTTTTTTTTTTTTTTTTTGCAATGATTAAACTGATTTAAGTAAACGTTAAAATTAATTTACTAAATTTTGAACGATTTTCAGAGTAATCAGATAATACTAATTTTTAGTGTGAAAATATTAAATTGCAATCCGATCTAAATAAATATCGATCGTTACATGGTAAATTCTACCAAATGTCAACTACGGTTCGAACAGTAATAGGAATCACAGTGAAATTGCGTGTAGGATTTCTATTCATGTATAGTCTCCATTAATTAGTGAAGTATCTACTTTTTGTCAATGCGTGAACGTCGTTTGCAAAATTCGATCATAAACCAATATTTACAATTTCCACCGGGCAAATATTTGCCATCCAACATGCTTAAGGCCTAATGTTGTTGTATCCTCAAGATAAAATCAACTTCACTATGATGTGTAACAAAACAGGTATTCCATGACAGAATAATACATTGGTTAATTGTTGGTATACTATATTTATGATATAATTTGATAATTTCCAATTCAAATGTACTTTCAAATTTATTTTATGATCATTTCAAAATGATGGAATAGAATCAGCTCCAATTGAACAAATTGAAGGTACTTTGACTTCTTTACAAATTTAAGTTACTTATTGTGCTGTAAGTAGCGCGAGGATATTGAACTGTAAACTTAGAACGAAAGAGCAAAGTTGCGATAGTCTGCATTACCACATTATACAACATCCATTTGAATTCGAATTCTCCTGACCTCGCCAAGACCGCAGTGTTGAATCGTGATATGATAATGCAACATTTATAGCCTTACTTAAAAATCTATCAAAATATGGTTGCATTCGTATACTAAAACGAAAAAAGAACAAAAACAGGATAGCAAACTGCGTTATACTCAAACTCGTTTTAAAAGATATAAAATGTATATATACTACTCACAAAACGTTTTTAAACATGGTACTAAAATAATAACCAATTTTACTAACGGAGTGTTTTGTTTAAAAATATACACTATCCAATTTTTATTGTTATACATTTTAAAAGTGTAGATTTCATGAAAAAAGAGATGAAAATTTGCAAAATATATTTTCAAAATTGTGTTTCACGTGAATATATTTAAATGATTCTTAAAATTACTATAGAGTTATTTCATTTGGGCCGCAATTAATTAAGTTTAAAAATTCGTACAGTATAAAGAAAGAAACCGAAACAAAAGCCGCCTCTAAGAAAACATTTTCTGACAATAGAATATCCAGGATTCTTTCACCTGCGTACAAAATTCAACATCTTTTGAAAATATTTCAGAGTGAAATAGTCGTGAAAATGGAAGTCCCGACTATTTCCAAGCGGGAGACCAAAAATTATTTCTCCAATCTAAAAACCGGAGACCGACTAAGGGAGAAAAGAAATTCGTATTTTGCGTTGGGCTGGTCACGCGAATCTTGAGCGTTTCAACGAAATTGCCCGAAAATGTGAAATTTGTCTCAATCGGGTTATGTTTTGAGAACAAGAAAAGTTACTTAAGTTTCAACGCGATGTAACAGTTTGTATAAAAAACTATATATATGTATAAGCGCAACGGTGTGACACATCCAAAAAGTTTGGCCGCACTGAAATCACAAAATAGAGCGAAAGTGGAAGATGCATTTAAATTAAGCGAGTTGCCGTGACGTTATAAGTTTGTTGACATTCCAAGTAAATTATGGCTGATCCCCGGGGTTTAAAAGCCCAGGAGGATATGTCGACTGGCGTGTAATTTGTGTTTACAATGCCGTGGTATTAAAGAGTTACTTTCTTTAGATATTTATTATCAGATTCTCGAAGAGAAATGAATATCGAAATTTAATATTAAAAATAGTAACACTAGTAGAGACTCGAATAAATATAAAACTTCGGAATAATATAATAAAAGTTTATCATGTCTCATAATAATAAATAAATATTTAATTTGACACTTTTTGATATTCATAAAAATTGATGTTTTTTACCATAAAAATTGAGATGTCTTCAAAGAATATTTACGATATAAACATGTTAATTTGTAGTATCTGCCGATTTTCACATTTTGATCGTGAATAAGTAAGTAATGAAAATTAATAATAAAATGTAGATGCTACTTATATCAGGTTGTAAGTTAAGTTAACATTGATATTACAACAAATAATACTGTTAATGAAAATAAAAACATAAAAAAAACACACACACAAAAGTTTGAAGCAAAGTTGAAACAGTAAGAGCTGGGAATAATCAAAGATATATGATTTTTGATTTTTATGCCTCTGTGTTTATACTTTTTATTAAGGCCCTGCGTGATTTTTTATGATTTCTCGAGTATATCCGACTATTATTATGAAAAATTAATAAAACGCAACTCATATCATACGGACGAAAATATATTTTCAAATATATTTATGATATATTTTATGTAAATAAAATATACAATTTTATAACTTGTGTATATGTCATGTTTCAAATATAAAGCGGCGATATCTTATATAAAATTTATATAAATGTAATATAAAAAAATATCTATTAACTATAACAAAAATATATAATTCACATATTTTTTTACTTGTATTTTCGTCCTTGTGGAATTTAATAAGAAAATTTGTTACACTTTTCTCTCCGTGTTGAAAAATTAAAACAGAATTCATATGTAACTCTTTTTTTTAATTTTCAGTAGAACTTTTATGAAACCAACGATTTAAAAACGAGCGAGGAATGTCAGTTTGTATCGAAGAAGATTTTAATCTGATCCAAATGAAAAGCAATAAAGCACCTACATTAATTCAAAATGTCAGTCTTATTAACGTTTATATGAGAAACACTGCAGATAACCAAGTATCCTTGCTTCAACACCCCTATAAAATTTTTTTCTTATCTACACATTAAATATATTTAGTATAAATAGTTTATCCACTTCAAAATGACCGATTGCAGAGTTTTCTAGTATAACCCAAAGGGGCGAAAATATAAATCAAATGTTGATTTAATATTTTTTTATAGTTGATATATATATAGTTATATATATAAAAGTTATATATATAAGTTATATATAGTTATATATTTTATAAAAGATATTGCCGCTGTATATTTGAAATATATATGAGTTATACACGAGATATAAAAATTTACATTTCATTTATACAAAATATATTTTAAATATATGTAAAAATATATTTTCGTCCGTGTGGGAAAGTTTTCAAATAACATAAAATTTAATGAAATTTACTATGAAAAGTTGTTATTTAATCACAAAATTAACCAAAGTCTTATAAACGTTAAAGGTTTTTCGAAGTATCCTGATGATGTATATTTCAGCTAAAATTAATCTATTAATAAAATATACACCAAAGTGTAATGAAACGATGGGTGATTTGAATTCTAATTAAGTGCAAGCAACAACAGATTCAAATCAATTTTGGTATATTGATTGGACAATAAAATGCGATTGGAAATCGCTGGTGTGCTCGTCGGTGTATTTGAGATATACCGAGAGGGCATGGATGACGACACTATTAAAGTCGCAAGGCAATTCGATCCGGCCCCACCTCTAAACCTTGTCTAAATGAAGTCCAAGCTGTCTTGTAAGTGGTTGTTGCTTCTCCTCCAGTCAAGTTTAGCCCCCTACTTTCTCGTCCTCTTTCACTTGCGTGGACACTTAAAAAATTTTTTGAAAAAGAAACTAAACAAAATTCTTCTCCCATTTGCATGACAACTTTTCCACGGTATAAAAAAACTTTTATTAAAAAAATACGTTTTATAACCCCGGGTATTACTGTGTGTTTGCGTTTAATATCACATTTTGTTAGAGAATCGCATAATGTTTCAGAATTACTGTGATTTTTAATAATAAAAAAAAAAAAAAAGATCTTTGATTGTTAGTGTAAAAAAAGGGTGCTTCCTGAAAAATGGAAGTTGTTCAGTGGAACAGAGTAATTGGTTTGCAAGTGAGTAATTTGTCGAATGGAAAAATTTTCAAAGTTTGAACAAAAAAACAATTCACTTTGTAGATGGAAAACTAAAGTTTCCTCGAAAATATCATTTAATAAAATCAAAAGGTTTAGTTTTCATCAGCACAGTGGCGACATTGAATGGATATACCTTTCACAATGTGCAGCAATTATTTCTGAATATTTTTCATCTTCTTCGCATTCTCATTTTACATTAATTAAAGAGAGAAAAAAAATACCAAACTTCGTTCTTGGTGTCAAGAAAAAAAAGTTGCTTGTCTCATTTGTGTCACTGTTTTTTATAGGAGCATTGTTTTAACGAAGAAAAATAAATAAAAATTAGCCCTATACTTTTCGTTTGGCTTCAAAAGCTAAACGTGTCACAAGGAAACAAAGAAAGTCTCTTTTCTTCCTTAATTTTTAATTAGCACCAATTAAACACAAAAAGCAAACAATTTTTCTCTTTTCACCGCAATTCAGAAAGAGAGAAAAAAAATCTCTAACTGCAGTGATGTAGGATTATTTGAAAAAAAAAAAAAAAAAAAAAAAAAAAAAAAAAAAAAAAAAAAAAACCAACAAAACCCCCAAAAAGAAAAAAGCAAAAAACAACCAGTTTTGTCCCATCTAACGTATTTACTTTGGCTAACTTTGTTTAAAACGCCCCCGTCAATTAAAAGTTTAGAAAAATCCACAACACGGAAACGTGGATGAAAGGGCAGCTTCAAAAGAGATAACGCGCTCTACTTTCATTCGATTAGTTATTATTTCTCTCCAGTACTCTGAACTTTTCGATGAATTATGTAACGTTACTTGTCTCTGAGTTTCGTTTTGTATTTGCTTAAATCTATATCCCCCCACTGATACCAAATCGTTCGGAAAACTCGTTGTTTGTGTTATAAGAAAATATTTTCATGGCAAGTTTCATATCGTAACGACACGACATCTATTTCAATTTGATATCAATCTTGTCTCAGTGGAGACTTCATTTTTCATAATTTTCCAATATTTTAAATGCTACAGCGTTTTCCATTAATAGTAGCTGGAACAAAAAAAAATTGAAACCTTGTTCATCCAAACATACGGAAAAAGCAATTTTAAATTGATAAAAAGTGAAAAAGACAATTTCACTACGAGCTTTTGTTCGCTATTCCTTCCCACAGCTTATCTTTAATTTGCAATTTTTTCTTTCACTGCCGCTTGTCGTCACAACAAAGAGACAAAGAGAAATTTCATTTCGGTTGAATGCGGAATTACGTTTTCGCACCTCTCCCTGCCAATATCTTCTACATGCCCTTGTCATCGGATGCATCGCGCAGCTGCTATCTATCGTTAATATTCAGAGCGTGACATTTACTAATAATTCGATAATCGATGTGAGAAGGTAATGTGAACTGAAGCGCCTTAACTCTGAAAAAAAAGTCGATCATTCCATTTTACTCGCGAGCTACTTTTCTACAGCATTTTTTCTATAACATTTATACATTGCACTCGTTTCTTCATCCAGTTAGGTGAACGTCTTTAGAACGGTTATTTAGTTTTATAATTTCATTCAGAACATCTGGGAGATACTAAAAGTTACTCAAAGTATAAAATAGCTAAAGATTATAGATGCTAAAAGTTATAAAATAGTTGATGCGCCGTTGTATTTAAAGCGGGTCTGATAAAACGTTGACTTACATCACTGGGTTGCAATCGTCCGATCTAATATCTTTTTATTTTACTGCAGCTAACAAAGTTGAATTGAAAATTGTTGTAAAGAACAAAGTCGCGATCTTTGAAAATCGTTAAAATAATTGTCTGACATAGTCATTTCTTATACTGCTCGAAAATATAATTATGCATTGACTTTTGATACTGGACGAATCATCCGACAAAAACATTCAACGAAAATTCATCTCCGCGTTATCATAATTCTCAAGTGAGAGTTAGATGTCACATTAATGACTCAAGTTTAATGCCTTAGTCAAAATGCACTACTAATGATCTAGATTTTATCTTTCAAAGTTTGAACTTTGATTGCAAAGTGTGAGTAAGAAAATAATTGGCATGAATTTCTAGGTAGAGAGCTCTTCTTTATTCTTTACGTTTTTCACGCAGCAATGTCCTTCTCTTCGTTTGGCACATGATTACTCGGTTCTGCTCTATTAACTCTTCTACAACGCAGTCAACCATCGACATGACTTGAAATCGCCGCATGAAGCGTTTTTCCTCGCACTTTTAAAACAATTTTATGAACAATCAAATCAGTCCGATTATTACGCTTTCGGCACTAAGTCGTTCGACTTATTAGACAAACAGAATTCAATATTTCAACGAGATTTTTTTTTTTTCATTTTATAGTTAATTTAAACTAATGTTTTTGATTCCCTAATTAAGCATAAAATTGATTATACAATTGATTGAAATTGACCGTACCCAGTTTAATGTGATTTAATTTTATTTTTATGGTTTATTATATGTGAAATTATTCATGTAGATCATCCACGAATTGAAACTTAACAAAGAGCAAAGAACAATTGAAATAATTACAAGATATCATTTAAGCGTTTCAATTAAATCGTGTACTTCTGAAAAGATGACATTTTTTCATCGCTTCTAAATGATTATCACCGGTAAACGATTTATCGTCTTTAATTAACAACCCGTCACGAACATCTTTCTTCAAACTATTAAACTCGATCTCACCATCTTTCATATTCTTACTTATATATTACTTTGAGAAAAATGATCGCCACCTTATTTGAAAACATAATATATTGTTTTTCTACTGCGACAACCTGTAACATGCAATTAAAAAACTAATAACTATTTTCGCTTTATCATTCTATATTTGACTTTGAAAAAAAAAAACAAAATCGTTCAATTTTTCTCACACTCAAATTTCTCATTAATGCAAACTGATTTCAATTCAACTCGAAGTAACTTTTGTCCTGCATCAATCAAAGGGCGGCGAAAGTTATGCGCGTAACAAAACATCGTCGCGCTCGTCATTAAGAGTCAACAGGAATTCACATGCGGAAATGACCCGCGTGCACTGCTCTGGGACGTCACGCCTGGTGATTCGTACAAACACTCCCTAACGGCGCGCGCGTTTCCGCTCACAAGTCGGCCATAAATTATTTTCTTTCGTGGAAATATTTACGACGTTGCTCATAACCGGAGACTACTTTGACGCGCCAGTTATGATTACACGACACTGCATAATTATTCGTCATCCCTCTCTTTGCTCTTCTTTTTCTGCTTCTTCATACGTTTCAACGTTGTTTTTTTCTCGTTTTATATTTTTTATATTCATTTTTTCGCTTTTTGTATTGTCAAATAGACGCGGTCCCAATTTCACGAGCGCAGAAAACACAAGCCCACTATCATTGTGACGCAGCGAATGCGGACATAGAACCAGACACATTGCAGAGGCCGATGCGTCGTGAAAATGCCGTCTACGAAATCATAAAAAATGCAAGAGTTCATAGAATAAAGAAATTTTACGAAAATCAAATCGTCTCGGTCACAAACATGGTCAGTTTTTTATCCACGTCCTCTTTGATGTTCGTAAAAAAAAAGTTTTAATAATTCCGTAATTCACGAATATTATATGACGACGATCATTTTTTTTCATTCTTGGGGGGAAATTGCCCCGATGAAAAAATATGGGCGTCACAAAATTTTTACCGTTAAAAAGGCGTCACATTGCTCGGTATTAAAACTGTGCAACGAACACGATTGAAACTGTTTGACTGGGTGTAAAAAAAAAGGAAGTTCCCGAACAATAACCTTACGTGTGTGATTTCAGATTTCAAATCGTTCTCTTGAAAATAGGGTCATTATTCGAGCAATGAAACGCAAAACTCTGATATTAGTATGTTTGGAGAAAATGACAATTATATTTGTTTGTACATAGACGCGTCCGAACTTTGCCAATCGTAATTATCAAAGCAAGTTAAACTTAGAGCATGACTAACATGAATTCGGTTTAACGTGAAACTGCCGAAGTTTGCTAAATTAAATGGGTGTGTTGAAACTGTCAGAATTGAAGCACAATTTCAGCTGATTTTATGGATATGTTCCCTAGTTGATTTTCAATGGTTATCAAATTTCAGAGAATACAAATATGGCTTGCTTTTGGTTTACATTCGACGACCTTATTTAAAAATCGTATCTATTACTTGAGAAACTTTCGTCATTTCATTTACACACAAAGGTAAATGCTAAAAGAGCTAGTGAAATGTCAAGAAATCATGAAAAAAATTTTTAAATTGGTACCGCCAATAGGCGTAAAAATAAGTAGTGTGCTTTTTAGTATGGAAATCGCATAACAATGAATATTCGTTAGTTTCGACGACTAATTCAGATGCATAAATGAACGAACGGCCTAAAAACCAAGCGAAACCTCGATCCGAGCAAAAAAAAAAAAAGGCTCGAGCAAATATAAAATGCGGACACTTGTGTGAGACGCGAGTCAAATGAAGGTGAAGTCGGCTAATTTACGAGCAAAATTTAACAATCACGATTTGACGTAAAGTCAATAGCCAGGAAAATTTTTTCCTCCCAAAAGGGCAGATTTTTTTTACTTAATTTCAGTCGATCTCGGTCTAGACTTTTGCTCTCATCCCAGCATATCTATACCTACTTATAACGACAGCGCGCAGACGTTCATTATCGGTGAAAAATTTCACGAAGGCTTTCATTACGAATGAAACGAAAATTTGCCCACAACTCACGCAACTCTTTTACTTTTTCATCGTTTACTTCGCATCAACTTTCAGACGAATTTTCACCTCACGCTGCGTTTACGAATTCAACTTTTTTTTTTGTGTGTCTAGTTTCGAAGTGCGAAGTTTTCACAGATTTATAGTACTAAAAAAAATTAAACATCAAAATTCACTTTGGTTCAGTTTTATTTATTATTTTTATTTTTGAATAAAAATAGTGCACGAGGCCTTTTTTAGTAAGAACAAAACATTATGTTTGTCTGACTGAAAAAAACTATCTGTACATCAAAAAGTGATAGTCGGTTTTTGTTTTCGAGTGTTAACAAAATGTATCAATGAAAAAAATGAAATATATCGATTGTTTATCAAAGTCAGTGTTTTCAAAGCGTTGGTGGTATTTCTCGGCAAGGATCCAAGTTAGTCGCTACGAAGTTCGATGATAGTATTAAGCCAATAATGCACAGTGTACTCCAGAAGAGTCGTAAGTGGATGGCTGTCACGGTCGATATGTAGCGCAACCAAATAGGAAAGGCCAATGCCGTGAAATTTGCAGCAAACTGCTTCGAGTTTGTGTATCCCATTTGCGACATTCAATGATAAACCTCGACAAACGTGCCGCGAATTTTAAAATTTTAATTTGCACCGAACTCGTCGCGTTTTCTCAAAAGTTGCGCGCTGTTAAAATTGTTCGTTATCGGCGGCGTCGGCTTCACTCGGCTAAGTTTACATTTGGCCGACGCAATTCATTAGTATGCTTCGGAGTGCAATTACACAAGTCAATTTTGATGATGTTGGATTAAAAAAAAAACTACATTTTAGAGTTGCCATTTGATACCATTGTTAGACTGATAACGAAGAAGAAACTTGAATTTCACAGAACTAACAACATTTACTATTCTACTTTAATGTAAAAGAATATTTTGTAAGAAAAAAAATATTTTTCATTTTATAATTACTTTTGTTTGTTATTGTAGTTAAGATCAATATTAAATTCGATTTAAAAAGCAGGAACGCAGAGATCACACATGCCAAAACCAATGTTAGATAAGAAGAGAAGAAACAAATTTCGCGCTTGTATTCAATGGAAAAACAGTCTCTAAATTTTACATCCAATTTACGACAAAAGTACGATCTCTGATTGGGATATCGATTTTATAACAACCAAATTCGCAATAAACTCGTATCTGATCATTTTTAAAACCGATATGCCGTCAGCCTATCAATTTTAAAATGTATATCACGCGTGTGCTTCGTGTTTTTTTTTTTTTTTTTTTTTTTTTTTATACTTTGCATCATCAATATCGAAGATTAATTTACAAGCATTGGATATGATATCTGATGAAATCACACAGCTTTTACAGAAAATAAAAGCAGCGTAAAATCCCGCTGGAAAGATCGTCCAACCTCATTTCCATTAATCCAAAAGTCAACTGTGCCCTATCGGAAAAGAAACTACACAAGTTCACGTTACAATCTGTCAGTAATTATTTTTGAAAATCTATTTTGTATGCGATTGCATATTAAAACAAATTTTGTATCTAAATCATGAAAAAATGAAACGACGAAATAAATTTGATTGAAACATAATAAACGTCACGTCCAATGCGCTCTTCCACATTGAATATATGTGTATTATAATGTCTTGAAATCTCCTCCAAAGGAGCTATGTAAATTTCGCGGAGAAGTCAGAGTTTTGCGGCTTAACTCTATCTTTGCTGATCTTACATCCTCGCAGGTACATTATACTGAGTCTAATAGGATTAAAGCCTGCAGATTTTGAATTAGCATTTCCAGCACTGTGCATATTGCGAGAATTGAGCCTTTAAGCGTCAAACTTCTTTCAAAGTATCGCACTGCTTATCGTCCATTTTTAACATCCGATTCAAATTTATTGCCTTTCATTATAATTGCATTAAATTCAACATTTAAGTGTCATCTAAAAGGTCGGAATCGTTTTCTCATACCAATCAAGTTTTTCTTCCCCTCATTATTTTAATTTCATTTTTTTGTAACCTAATTACAGAAAATTAAATGTAAGATAACGAAATGTCTGAAATTTGTAAAAAGATGTAAATCCAAAGGATGGAGCAAACAAACTCAATCAGCAAATTGAAATATTACTTTTCACCGTGAAAATATATATTTAGATATGCGTGAAGTACATATAAAAGAACCACTGTACCGAGATTCATTTCGTTATATAACATAATATATTACCCGCACATCATTTCTGTTCATTTTTGTATGAAATAGGAGTACTTTTTCGCTTAATTGAAAAATATAAAGTTCGTTTCGTTGATTCTCTAGTAGCTATGTCCACACGAGTACTATTAACTTTCAATTATTCGTTCTCTCAAAAATAATATCCACCGCAATTTTTTACAATTCAGCTCGTAATTGTTACCAATTTCTCAGAATAATATATCAGATTTGTATCAGATGATTTATGATAGATTGGTGCAGAATTTTTCGCTTCCCACGCGACGTTGCATTTGTCAAATCATAGTCCTTTTCTCGATAAAGTCCAATAATCTATAATGATTCGTCGACATAGATGACCCCTCGAAAACTATTCGGTTTATTGCAGTCACCAAAAGAATCAAAACATGAAATCAAAATGTAAGCGCGAAGAGACCTATCGATTATTCTTGGGCGCTGAAAAAAAAAATTGCAGCAAATGGATCTCTGATGTGTCGACAGAAAAAATCATCACAGTTTGAAACGTTTAATTAAATCGGAAACAGTGACGTGCTCAAGCAAAAAAAAGCGAAAGGGTGAAACAAGGGGTATCAGTGCGTTGTATATCTTACTTTAATGTCCTCTCGAAGCTCAACCGACGCTTTGTCTACTTGGCATCGATTAGTTTCGTATCAATGAACATACCCGATTTTATCTGAACGACGATATCTACGCTTAGCTGTTTGAGTGTAAATACACTTTTTGCCGTTTTGTTTTAAATTTTAAGCAACAAACAAAAACATCCTAATTACACCGAATTTTTTGCTCACAAAATCCAATGCGACAGAATCTGATGCGAAAATCAGAATGAAGAAGAAAATTAAATTACAAATTACATCAAAAATATATATCTGTATTATTCGTTTAGCGTTTCAATTCTTTTTGTCTATAAAATTTCTACGATATTTTTATTTATATAAAGTTTCTATCATTTGATTTCTTTGTGGTATCTATTTTTGGACAAAATAAAATGACCCACATATTTAAATCATCAGGCAAAGTCAAACGATATTTGTGTAGGGAAATATACACCGGATGGCTGAAACTCCGTCCACGTATCTCATTATCAACAATATAAAAAACAATTTTATTGAAATTCTCTTTGCGGTATTTTCCTTTGCCCCTCTTGCATCGATAGATATCGGACAATTTTAAATATTCAACGGGGCAGCAGTGTATATATTTCGAATAAAAGCGACCAGAACGAATTCAATAACAATAATTATATGCATCGTCGTTGATTTATCTATCTTGAATATAAGATGCTCCTTTTAAATTTTTAAAGCCGATGCGACCAGACACTCCCCTGTGGTCATCATGGAGGGTTAAAACAGGCCACTATTCAAGGACGTTTTATCTAACAAAAAATAGGCCACTAACTTCACTGTGAAACCTTTCACTAGAATACGCTAGATTACACAGAATAATCAAGACAATTTTGTGAAAAAAAAAAAAAAAAAAAAAGATAAAAAAAGGAAACAAAAAATTCTTACTTTTTAGACAGTTTTACCGCGGGCAGGTCTTCTATTACAAAGTTTGCTGACCGGTCTCAGGATTAAACTGAAAGCGTGGATCGCAAAAAGGATGCAATTTTTATTTAAATTCGAAATTGCTTTTGGAACTAATCTTCGTGATGCAAATCGTTCGTTTGTTTTATTAATTGGCATTGCCTAAGGTCTCCTGGTGGAAATACATCAATTTGAATTCCAGTACAATAATCAGTTAAATAATTTGTATTTGATGACGCAGACATAAGGGCGTCAGAGAAAATCGATCAACGCGGTGACCGCTTTCGGTACACCAATTTCCGCTTGCAATATTACGAGCGAGCATTTTGATGAAATTATAAAGCATTAATAGTGATAGGAAATATCGTAATTTATTTGTGCCCCGAAACTTGCGGACGCGGCGCTGAATCAATTAAAATAATCAACGAAACGTTATGAAAACATGCCACTATAACTTTCGATTACGTTTACGTTCAAATCAATTAGCTGGGATCAAACGAGCAACGTCGCAGTAAAATTCATTGCCACGACGGCGAAGGTGCAGTTTTTAATTGCCTACCGAAAGTGTAACTGGGTCAACGATACCGCCTTAATCTTATTTTAAAAATAAATTTTCAATAATATCTTAACAAAAGCAATTCCCAAAATATAAAGTTAAACTTTATACCTTTTAAATATCTTTAAAAATTTTGTATATTAAATCACTAAAACGTATACCAAACGTTTTTATTTTCAAATACAAATAACAATTTCCTAACAACGATCTTTCCGAACACTTTCGCAAGTTTCAACATTTTCACTTAATCACCCCAAGTCTCAGTGGCAAGGAAATCACGTTCCATTTAAACAGGTAACAAGGTTTTGAAAATGGATGTTCAAGATTCAATTATTAAATTCAAACGATAACAGACGCTGTAGAATTATTTTTTCAATGTTATTACAGATAACGAAAGTTAAAAAAAGAGAGAAATCCTGAACCCGGCCTTATCACTGAAATTTGCCGTTGCAACGCTACTTTTCAGATCAAACACGAGCGGCTAATTAAATGAAAACGATGGCGCGACCCAAAGTTTGCCCAAGAATAATGTAATCAATTGCACGGACTGATCAAATACCCATCGGTTCGTTCTAATTAATTGTGATTAAGCCAAGATCAAGCTGAGTAATGTTGTATCCCATCATTGGACATGTAAATAGCATTGTTATGCTAAACAACGAGACAGACTCGTGCCCAAAAACATGCCCGATGACCTCTGATGATCGCGCGACTTATTTGGTTTTTGTTTGTTTACGGAAATAAGCCGGGTCAATGGGGGCGTTAATCTCTAACCGCGATCTCGCGTTATTCCCACTCGTCTCGTTATTGGTGGCCGAGGCGAGCTCGGTGCATCCATCGTCTTGACAGTGAACACGACATTGCAGCGACACCCATTTCTCTAGGTGTTGCTCAGCCGGTTACAAAGGAACCTGATCCTGCAGGACACTGGTGCAAGTTTGTTCAGCAAACATAACGCGAATTGTTGGCTCTGAGGCGCAACCCGAGAGCTGGCGTTAGAGAGAGCCAGCCTCGTAAGATATTTTAACGATCCGCGGCATCTGGCTTCTAAGAGTTGCACCTTCCATTATGCATAGGTCCATAAAAATGATCGCGGCGGGATCGTGTTTTATAATGAAAAATAAAACGCTTTTGTCGGCGACGTTGTCATTGTTGCGTGTCATAACCGCAGGTGACAAATCGCAAAGGGTGAAACCATTGAATGGAAATAATGAAGGTTGATTCTAATTATAACTGGCACAGCAACCGTGTTGAGTTTTGCAGAGTGCGGCTGGGACTTACGTTACGTTGCCGGCGGGTGGGCACATTGCCCGCGGGCTTCGATGAGGAATGAGGAGGTTGGACGAGCTACCGGACCCCCGGCTGGGCCCTGTGCGTCGAGCGCCACGATTTGACGCTGCGCCGAAAAGCCGATTTGCCCTGACAATTGGCAGTCCCGCGTCGTTCTCCCCGGCAGCACATGCCCGAGTCGTCACCGCGGTCGCGGCGATGCGACGGTTTGGTTATGCACGAACGCACGACACCTAGCACGTCGTCGCACACAGTCGACAGGTATCGCGCCCTGTTTATGCGAGCGCACAAATCCAGCAGCTATATCCGATTCACAGGAGAGGTGTATCCCAAAGTGAGAGAACGATAGAGACAGACAGACAGAAAGACAGAAAGAGGGACAGAGAGAGAGCGAGAGCCGGACAGACAGAGAGGGAAAATATCCTTTGGGCTTGGTCCGCTAGCACAGGCCCCGTCTCGGCGTCACTCGTCTCCCGGCGAGGCTCAGTCTCCGCGTTGAGGAGCGCGGCCCCGGCATCCTCTTGCCGGGTTGCGGGCTGGCATTCCGCCGGCCGATCCGAAGGCTCGTTTCCCGGCCCCACATAACCACTCGGTCCGCCACCAGGGTCACGGACACCACGTCGAAACTCCTTCCTATTGCTCGATGGGCTTTTTACGACCGGCAATGCTGCTTAAATTGCTCCACTCCAACCGCCTGTTCTCCCGTCCCCCACTAGTTCACCAGCGATCGGCGCGCAACCCGATTTTTGCCAACTTGGCCTGCTGCTCCTTGGGGCACTCCCAAGACATCGCGCACCGGGCCGAGCTCATCGGACTGACCGTCCTAAGCAGCGACGCTGCCCGTTTTGGGGGGTGTTGTGCCGAGCCGAACCGTCGCGTCGGTGCTCTCTCGCGTTCGGAGCCCCGCCACCACGAACCACCCTGCGCCCCGGGAGCCAATACCAACCCATGTGGAAGCCCCAAAGCGAGACGGCGTCGATGACTTGCGAACTAAACCGAGCACTTCCGAGTGCAGTCGGCTGACGCCCCCACCATCCGACGGCGACGACGCTGCTGCTGCTGCCGCCGCCGCCGCCGCTGCTGATTCACCCACAAACGCCAGGAACGGGTCCACACTGGGGCGTTCCGGGATACGCACTCCTGCCTCCCTAGACGCTCTTGCACTTTTTCACTCCTCGGTATAGATTTTGTGCAATTATTATACCATCCAGTATAACACGCGCGTACCCAATAATCTACTTTTTATCCACCTAATGTTTCTGCTGCGAATAAACTGATATCTCTCTGTGACTGTTTTTCATTTTACACTTGTAGGCGTGGTTTTTGCCATTGCGATCAGATACTGCAATTTCGAAAATGCCTACATCTTTTTGTTTGGTTTTATTTTTCTTTTTATTTTTCAATTAATGGGAATATAGATTTGTAGATAATTAAAAACGATGTTGAAACATTCGTTTGCGTGTGTTTAAATTTAATCTAAAAGTGATTTGTCTTAAGAGATCATAAATTATGTTAAACAAACTTTGGTAGTTAATTATGCAATGTTGCCGTAAACGCTATGAATGGAAAACGGGAGCAAAATATTTTTTTATGATTATATGCGTGTCGGAAATTGATTAATTTATGTGTCGTTAAAATTATCACTGACTCAACAAGCGACTGTCATAAAATTATGATCTTTTCTTAATTACAGGGCATTTACTGATTTTAGTGCAGTAAATCAAACTGAATGGGGCGTTTAAGTCATTAGATCTTAGGTATCAGATCCTTATATTAACCGGAAACAACCATTTATATAGTTAGCAATATATATTATTCGATTACTTCAATCAGAAATGAACCGTTTCTCTTGCATCTATAACCCAATTTCTAGCACTCTATATTGATAATTTTAATCACATTTCAATAAAATCAATTATCGATTGATATTAAACATTTGCCGCGACATTTTATTTGTGATGAATTTGATTGTGCATGACATCATCATTAAATATACCATAAAACCATCACTTTTTTCAAACCCATCATTAAACAAAAATGAATTGAAAATTCAACAAATGAAAGAAGCATTCGCTATATATCCTCAAAAAGTTTGTGACTGTGAAATATATTTTTGTTTTTATAATTGCAAATTATTATATATATTATTGTATATTAAAATTTGCAAAAAAATCCTAACAACCATTATTTGATTTTAATTTGTTCTTCGTATTTCGAGGGAATGACTTTTTCATACAACCACTTAGAAAAGCCAGCCAAACTAAATTTAAATATATTTTATCAAAAGGATTATCAGCATCTTATGGTTTTTAATTTCAGGTATTTCGATTTAAATTTTAGAAAGTTCAACGGTACTAATCAGCATTAAATAGACCAGCGCGAAAAATGATACTGAGGGTCTTTTTGGAGAGCAACTCGTCCCTGCTGCCGAGCCACCCTTTCTCCTTCTCTCTTTCTTTGAGACCGTGTTGAAGCACACATACACATACACCCAGCCGGTTTCAACCCTTGCAAACAGCACGCCATGTGCGGCAGCACCGACAGGACATCGCTCCGAGTGAGGCGTGCACGAGTCGCGACGAAAACGCCCGAATGGCCGCTCCTACAGTTCTTTCTCCGGCTCGCGGCTTCTCGCTCGCTCCTTCGCGACCGGTGCTCTTGTAGATAATGTGCTCTAACGACAATGTACGACGCGTTAAATTTGTTCAAAAAGCTCACACATCTAAAACCTTTCTTTTTTTCTATCTTTTAGTTTTCTATTTTTGGACCTGATAAAGCAATGAGACGAATCTCAGTTTGACAAAGAAAAATTTTGAGAAGAATAATATGTATTAGAAAGACAACTATGAATTTGGAAATTACTCATTTTTTATAGAAAATTTTATAGCAGGACTGAAAAAAGTTTTAAACTAAGAACTTATTTTTTTTTGCCCATAACCTTTTAATGGCGCCATTTTCCATTCATAAATTACACGAATTAAAAAATGATAATTTCCTACGAATTCCTCTGCAAGAAAGTTATTTTGAATATTCAGCAATGTTTTAAAATATATTCTGCGTGCATGCCATCTATATTTTTAACTTAATATAAATGATGAATATAAATAGCACATATGGTTACATATAAAAAATTTTTGTCAGGGAACTAAAATGTCTTAATTCAAGAGTCCAATGAGTACTTCTAGAAAACTTACCATGAGCCCCTATGTGCCTGGTTTGAATAGAAATGTTCCATCAATGGTCATTTTTTGTGAACAATTTCGCCGGAATCAGTACAAAATTTCGTGATTAGTTTGCGTTGACTGCAGATTGATATGCTACAAAGACCGGTGGTAAAGCATATAAATCTGGACGTCATTGTGTCACTGCGTTCATCTGAAAACGAGGAAATAAGGAGATGCTTTAATTCTTAGCGATGAAAATTTCAATCGACAGAAAATGCTATAGTTCTTCCTGATAATAAGATGCAAAATTTGCACAAAGTTTTCACCAAGTTTGTGCTAATGTATGAGAGTCATGAAATGCTTGTTTTGAAAGTGTGTTGTGTGCAATATTTATGCTAACTTTGTCCAAACTACGAGGCAAATCTAGATCTTGAGTTGCAGAAATTTAGAATCAAGTGAGCACAAATATCGCGACAATTGCGCGATACGTTTAGACCAAAAAGTTCATGCAAAATTGTGTGCGCTTCTTTATTACTATTTGTTTTTTTTTTTTTTTTTTTTTTTTTTTTTTAGAACGTTGAAATTATAATGAAAGACAAAAAAGTTCTCCTCATTTGAGTTTTCGAGACAATGCGATGTCTAAAATAAATATGGCAGATCATAACAGTTCATACAAAATGTTCAAAAAGTTCAAAACGTTCCCCTAAAGAGAAATAATACTCGTTACGTTTTGCTTTGCATTCGGAATAATCGCGAGGATTGTTCGGTGCATTGTTGCCGAGTTTTCTTAATCAGCAGTTACATATAAATGATCATTAGCCGGTGTTTCGTTTGGCTGAAAAATTCACTCGCACGCACGAATGAATTGACGTTTACCATGACAATGTTTAATCTTACATTGTTCAACAAGGAAGCTCAATTTTTGAAAAACATCCAACTTTATATACACGAGCTATAAAAAGACAATAGAAAAACGTACGTTGTAACGAAAAGTTTTCTACAAATTCATCTGCTATTTTATTCTTTTTTTCTTTCTTTCTTTGTTTGACTTTACAAAATCAAACGAATGACAACGTTACTGAATTTTTTAAGAACTTTGCTTCCCTTAGCTCTCATTCTTATAACCGGAGGATCGATTTAAAATAACAAATACCTACCTAAACAAAATACTGAACTATTCGTTCCTAAATAATGAGGCGAAAATTTCATGTAAAGTTGATTTCTTTAATAATAAAAAAGAATGTTAATTAATTTGAAGGGTAAATTAATGCTTTTTATTTTAGTTTTAAAAATAAACATAATAGAAACATCCACAACGATAAACGCAGCTTTATAAAATAACATCATCGCCTTGATAATTTAGTTAAAATGTTTAATGTGAGGGGTACTTTATTTGAATCCTGTACTTTCAAACTATCTACACACTTTTTAAGTATGCACATTTTTTGAATATCATCTGATATGTAATATAAACATTCTAATAATTTAAATCAAGTAATTAAATTTTTCCTTTGCCATATTTTTTAATTTAAAAAAGTTTTCATAAAATTATTAAATTAAATCTAAGCGACCTTTACATCCTTTTCGCAATTTTTTAATTCATCAGTACACAAATTTATTCAGCGCTTTATAAGATACTACTTAAAAAGTGAAAAAAAAAAAAAAAAAAAAAGTTACAAATAGTTCGTGATACTATTCGTCACGTTAAAATAATTTACATCCAATTAATCTGGACGAGATCGTGCTAAAATTATGTTTAAAAAATTAGTCCTGGCTTTTCTACTCGAGTTTGTCAGAGAAATAACGACTTTAGATACACTCGTCTTGATCACGAAAAATTTTGCTTGTCAACAAGTGTCTCAACGGCGTATTAAACTATTAATCGTTTTTCTTCAATTGCGTTTTACCAGACTTTATGTTCGTTTCATTCTTCTCTCTTCAAGCGAAATCTTTTTCTTTAAGAATAAGTACCCCGGATAAATCGCGTCATCTTCTAAGATTTTATTTTCCCTGAAAAATCTGAAAATATTGGACAAAATAACAAAATCAAAAGAATTCTCGTGTTTCGATAATGTCTTTTTTAAGTTCCAGTTTTTGGGGGTGGAACATTTTCGTCACGGTGAATGGCATTCGATAACATCCAATAATCATCAAATTTGTTACAAACTTTTAATGTTCTTTTCAATCATTTCCCTCCTATTGGTAAAAGAGTCATTAATCTTGTTAATTCTTTTGACTTGACACATGTGTCAAAAAATCAGGGTGAGACCCCAATTTCGGTCCACGTTGCAACAGACGTATGCCATTAAACTTCACACCCCATCCTACGTTCGATTTCCCTTTGCCCTGGTAACCCAACTGTAGCGACTTTCGTAACCTTCTGATATGGAAACATTTGTTCACTCATCAGTTTCTGTCGTTTTTGTTCTTTCATAAACAATTAAAATTTCAAGTCTCCAATCCTCTATCTAGAATATATCTAACGCATTGTTTTTGATGAAAATAATTTTGTTTTGTCAGACAAAAAGATTATTTGTCTAAAGTCTAAACTAGGAATAGTATTATTTACGTGGTTCTAAATGATTGTGATTGTTTAGAATAATGTTTGTTTGAAAGATGTTATATATTGGATGAGAATCAAAATTTGGATGTTAAATATTTGTATTATTTTTTGGCTTGAGATATTGAATTAGATGAGGTTGCAGATGCGTTTGAATGCAGTAGGAGCGTCTTTTCTTACATTTGGCTGTTGGCTGAGTGTTCAGCCGGCTCCTTATGGTGCCCTCCCTTTTGGAGGGTTCGCCACCATCGGTGGCAGACAGTGGTACAGCCAGTAGGAGCAGCACTGGCACCACCCTGCCGCCTCCGGGGCACCGCGCTTCCCCCTTCTGGCGCGCTGCCCTCCCCTCGACTCGCTCTCTCTCCGCGAGACCCAGTCGATACTGACACTGGCGGTGTGAGGTCGAGTCGTCAGAGGGTACTGAACGGAGAGAAAAAGGAGAACGAGAGAGACCACTGCGGAGAGGCGCGGCGTGGGAGGCATCAACTGGCGCACACACAAAGCAACCCGAGGGGCGGCGAGGTCGCTGCAAAAATTTCAGATATGCGGGACTTTCTGGGTGGCGTTCTTTTCCACATGAACGCTTTTTCGCAGGCCAAGGATCCGATGAGAATGCGTTTGTTTCGCGGCGCAAAAGAGAAACGAGAGCGCCAACTGATAGTGCTACGTTTGCTCAATTATTGCGCCTACAATTCATGTCAGCAGATACACCACTCGGATGAACGTGAAATATTTTATTCAACGTCTGCGCGCCACGATGTTGCTCAATTATTACGCCATGGGGTTGTGTGCTACTCAACATATGGGGTGGAACAAGGTCACTGGGTGAAATCTTTATTTATAACCCTCTTGGATATATACTCGCTCAAGCTTTCACCTTTTAAGCCTGATATTTCATTCACGACAGACGTTTTCAAATAATTCGTGCTCAATTGTTGCTTTAATCAATCAATTAGGTCAAATTCTTCTGATTGAAACGTTTTTACGTCCAAACACGAAAGCCTAATTTAGATTCGTGTACTGATATCCTTAACTGGTCTTTACACGCGAGACCTATCAAATACAATTTAGCATGCAAAAATAATCATATCACGCATATTATATTTATTATACTTTATATATATATATATATATTCGAAATTTTATATCTGAACCATCTTTCCATGTTTATCTCCAGGAGTACAATTTATGACTTGTGTAACACACGCCAACCTCGGGATTTTAGTATATAAGAATGCCGCGCTGGACACCTTTATGAACAAACTATGGGGCCTACATTGGCTCTTTCAGACGTGTTAACACAGTATACAACCTGAATATAATATGAATGTATATTCAACTTGATCCAACTCAGACATTTCAGCAGCTTTTCGACGTGCCTCTGTAGTTCATCCTTTGAGGTCCCCTATAGAGATTAGGATAAACTGATTTTTATTTGGATTGTAGTAGAGAGTCAGGAAAAATATTTTGTTTCCAAGAAGTTTTACTAATATAATTTTCTGACCACGAGAGACAATCAACAAACAGTGTGTGTTTCTGATAAAATCACTTTGTAAAGTAAAACACGGCATATTTACGGTACGTTACTTAAGATTTTGTTTCCCAACAACTTTTACTTATCGATGTTAACTTGTATAGTTGATACAAGTGAAATTATACACGGCAAATATAACGACAAATAAAAGTCATACGATCTCAGGTATTATAAAAGCAAATAAAAATATCTTTATCCAGGAACCATTTTAATGGTACATCATCTTTAATAAATAGATCCTTTTGTAGCTCTTTTCAAACGGAATCCTCAACAACAACCGTAAATATTTATAACAATTACATTTTCAACGTCCGAAAACAAACTTATTATTTAACTTGAAATGTTGTTCTGGAGTTTTCCATTGTTTGAAATTTTGTCGGCACGAACTTTATTTAAAAAGCTGATGCTCTTTTTGTTAATGAAAAATTGAAGAATTCATAAACATTTCCAACAGACGTACCAAAAAGTTTTTGCGATACCATCGGAAACTTTCTTCTGCTTCATTTGTCTTTGAACTTTGTTCTTTAATTTTGTTTTAATTGTATATCAATGGCAACATTTTCAACAAAATGGAATCGCGTTTCGTTGTCTGCAAAATTTTTTTTACTTTCAAATTCTCATTTTCATTGTTTGCCTCTTTATGCTCAGAATTGAGACAAGCTTGAGAACAAGGAATTTAATCGATCGATAATTTCATCGATTGAAATCGCTTCTATCTCAAGCAGAGAGCTATCTTGAATAAACAAACAGTTTGTTTATTTTTATTTGGGCTAGTTGACACATCATTGAATTGTCTCCGAAGCTGAAGGTTTTTCATTGGCCAACTTGAAACGATCCATTCGCGTCATGAGACGCGTTGAGACTACGTAAAAAGATACAGAAGGCGGGCGTCCTCGAATGCGCACCGAGTAAAAGCTTTTTCGTTGTTTACCGGAAATTGGTTAAGTAAATTTTTGAACAAGAAATGCGCCAATCGGGATAGGTTGAATCATCAAAAGCGGAGTTTCCGTCCTCCCGAGGTCTACTCCGTGGGGTACAAACGAGTGTTTGCTCTATTACGTTTCCTTACTCCTTTTGAATGAAACGAAATCCCCACGTAAATGATTGACAAATATCCGAAAATTATTCTCGCTCGCGATGTTTGCTCGCGGGGCAATGGAATAATTTTTTGTTTGCGTTGTGATGTCATTTTGGTTGGGAATGAAGTGAGGATTGATCGTAAAAATTTTACTGCGCCACGAATAAGATTCCCTTTTATGGCGCAAAAAGATTCTTGCGATTTGAAAAGTTGATCCTTTCAATAAAACAGATTCCATTAGATGGAGATTTAAAATCAATAAGGTATTAATGACTATGAAGATATTTGTTGGACAAATATTGAGTCTTCCATTTTTTTTTATGCGCAGTGATTTCAAATATTTACAAGGGACACATTTTTACGACTCGATGACTTTAATATATTTCAATGAGTGAGCATCTCGTAGAAAAGACTTTATAAAGCCTTTTGGCGAGTCAGATGGCGGACAAATTTGATAAATTGTTGCCGGCATATTGATTATCGGAAGAAAAACAAAGATTGCATGACAGCGTATGAAAAGCGCCGGCGTATCTGAAACGGAAAATACATTCGATAAGATAAATCAACTGTCTCGCGAAATACAAGTATTATGTGCCTCCCATTGGACCTCCCATCCAGATACCAGTTTCACGTATTTATTGCTACATTGGAATCTTCTTGAACACCGGAATGGTATTGCCAGTACATTGCCTCTTGAGGGCAAGATTAACGGGTCCGTTTTGTACTGAGAAAACTAATCGAGCAGTGTCATTTCCAGAAGCGCCTGAACGTTCGTCTCACGCGGTACTGAAATTTTGAGACCAAAAAAAAAAAGAAGTCATGCGAAGTTGCTACCTTCACTTTTCTTTTCTTCTCCAGCATCACTTTTGTCATGCAATCGTTAATTCATCTTCTCATGCTACTCTTCAACTTTGCTTTATCGATGAAAAGTATGATTTTACATAACAATGAGGAGTTCGTTTATAAATGTGAAATAATAATTGCCGACGACAAGCGATCTCTCTGTTGGATTTGTTAATATTCCACAATTTGCACGAAAACGCTGGAAATTCATTTTGTTAAACGAATCAACGCTCTAATGAAAGGCTTCTGAATATGCAAGGCTCAATTATGCCCTACGACAATGTTTATAAAATAAAAATGTACTCTGGAGCATTATGTTCTTTTTCTGTTGTAAAATTGATGCCCAACACATCAATGGTGTTGAAGAACAATTTATCATGTAGCGACAAATTTTCATCATTGTTTCATCGACAAACGTTGAATTCGTTTGTTTAACATTCGAATAACTGATGTGTGAATTTTTGAAAACGCCCAGCTACGTTTATTAATATTCACAATATAAATTTAAAGCCGAGTGCGTGGGCAGGTTGTAAAAACAGTACGGTAATCAATGAAAGAACGTAAAAACACACATTAAACACGTTGTCAATTTTTGAGTGAGTCTCGGACAGGGCGCGATGATATATAATTAATATTCCAAAATAATGTATCGCGAAGTTGATATCAGAACAATGGGCGCGCATTCGCGGCGTTTGTAATAGTTCGATGTGTATCCAAATTCCCCAAACGAAATATGCGACGGAGTTTAGGGCCATGAAATCCACATTCTAGTGTGATATGTATGTGCGGTGCGGTCGGGCAACATGCGTGTGCGAATATTACAAGCGCCTGCATTCAAAAGAGAATCAATATTCAACGCGCATGATTGACATAATTGTTGGTCGAGTCACTAACCATCGCCAAACATCAAACGGGACATCGCGCGATATACCCAAAAACGAGTTCTACGTCATAAATGTTACATCAACCATATCCTCGTATGCAAAACAAACTTTTTTTTAACTTTCGTATAACGGTATTAAATGCACGACACACAACAACTTTTGTGGGAACAAGATTTTCGTTTCCTATTCATGACTTTCGACGTATGCGCAAATTTTGAGATGCTTATATATTTTTTTTTCTCTCCCTCGGATATAATGTCAGCGCGAATTGTTAAATAAGCAAAATTTTCTTCCTTTCGCGGAGAAATTCATGAAATTCTCCAAATTACATTGCGCTCGACATTTTACGTTTATTTTGAAACGCATAATAAAATGAAACTCGACAGTTTGAAATATTAATCATACTCCGGCATCATTAGGTATTTATTATGTGTGTAAGATGGAAAAAAAATGAAGAGATCTTTCAAAATTGTGATACACAGCATTCTGTTAAAATCATATTTTTGATGTTCTCAGTTTAGAGTCAGAGATTTATATTTTTTTTGACTACGTTTCAACTCTGCACTTTCATTCAATCAAAAATCGCAAAGTGTGTAATGAAAATGAATTTCCGCGCAGAAATTTCCTGTTCTTGCAATACGTAATTCGATTGCGCGTCAAATAAATGGAAAATACTGCATTTACACAGTTGATGATTCAACAACGTTTACAGTGCAGTGCATTTTTGACTCTCTTGCTTGTTTTGTCGATTCGCGAGTGAACTTTTCGAACCGCGCTGAAATTTCGTTTATTCATTTTTGTTAACATTGTCATAAAAATTGTATTACAATTTATCTTTTTTTTCTTTTTTTTTTTTTTAGATTTGATTTCTAGTAAAGTAGACAATGAAGTCAAACCTCACAACTTAACAATGTTAATTATAGATAAACACTGAAAGGTTTAATTTGCCATAATCAAAATCTTTGAAACATTATCACGATGCATGAATGCAGAAGTTACATGGCGCTCGTGGTAAAAGCCTGGCTGCGGACTAAATTTGTGTTTCAACGAAATGAAATTCTCATCTCTGAGTTTTCGTCGAGACATTGGTTTTACAAAACCGACTCTCTGTTAATTAAGAGCTCGCACGATATAAATTGTACACCTAACTTTATTATAACAAAAAGTAACTCGTCGAAACATTTTTGCATCGCCATTTTAATACCAATAGCGACGAATTTGCACGGTGTCAAGCATCCCGATAACAACACATATCTGAGGCGAGCCACTTCGGAAATCAAATATTTGAGCAAAAATATTCGTATCACTCGTCTGGCTCAAATTTCCAACTGCTCTACGGCCCTGTTGAAACGCTGTTATTTCGAACGTTAATATAATTAATCGAAGACGAGCAGGCAAAAGCTAACAGGGACAATTGAACAATTTCTGGGCTCTTTTTTTCGAAACGTCGAGGAATGTGTATGGTAATGAATTTAGAAGAAAATGGTTGTACAAATTTGCAGACAATTCGTTTGATGGAATGAAAGACTGGGGGACGTGCGCACGTTTGCGGCGACATTATGCAAAAGAATTAAGGTACTCGGAACACGGATAATTAATGTGATGTCACGCATCGGGCAGCCAGCCGGGCTTCCATCTCTCATGGAGGGAAACTTCACGACGCGCGCGAGATAAGCCAAAATCCTATTTTAGTTCGTTGTAGATTCACCTAAATAGCCGGTATCCGCAAGTTTCAGCGGCGGATAATGGCCAGGGTGGTTGCCGAGTTTAAATGAGAGTTCGCGCTCCATAAATTATCGCACACCTCGTGTTTGGTTCGCGTATGCGAGCCGGAGTATACAGTTGCCCGTCCCGCGCACCGCCATCTGTTTTCAACTCCTGCCAAGTCGTTGACCGGAAAATGTCTTTTCAAACGTGAACCCGCCCGCGTGCTGACATTTTTCAGATTGGTAAAAAAATGTGCGCCGTCTTGTCGCCGGATCAACTGCCTTGTTACACCGAATAAATCGCTTTCAAAAGCTGACACTTTTATATATTGTTCAACAGTTCAAGTTACCCTGGCAACATCTTTGTTTTATCTTTGCGAAACGATCATTTCTATATTCCGAATTTAGTCATCAAACCTGATTTACGTATATTGTATAGTGACTTGAATCATATGGAGTATTAGCACCATAATGATCAATACGTAAGTGATTATCATTAATGAATAGTCAGACATTGTCAGGGACAATACAACGTTTAGAAACGGAAGCATAAATTTTATTGTGGGATGAATCTGCACTTGATTAGTTGTCTATCTATATAAAACCTGCTGCATTTGCTCTCTCAAATATATGACCAAACTTGGAAAATTGTCCTTTGGCACATAATTATTTAATTTAAAAACTCAATTACTAAAATTTAATGAAATGTTTTCTCTTTTTTAAGATTTTCTTGTTCATTTTTTTTTTTCATTTTAATTTTTTAAAAACCTTTTATGTAAAATAATTTCATTACGAATTTCAAATCTGGTTCCAGAAAATTCAAGTCGACTGCACTCTGACTTGGGAAATAGAGTTCTGAAGTTGTATTTTACATCAATGTGCAAATTCGTGGTTGTAATGCGAGCCACCCTCAACGATGTATTACGAATTGACCTCATGAATTGTATACGACCCAGAGTACCATTCACGATATACCACATCCATTAAAAGAAATAAGGGCAACTTACATATCGTCAAAGATCAGCATCTCAGGATAAAGTGAGCTCTTCAGAGGAAACAAATCGATGAATCCAGCAATCTATGATAAGAAAATAAAAAATACTAATAACTAAAATCAGAGTTGATGCATGAAAAGAATTTTTTTAACATGAGAAAATTAATTCAATCATACTCAAACCATTTTATCTCATATCGTTCATTTTATATTGTCTCATTAAGATTCAGATGATTTGCCAAGAAGTAAACAAGAAAATTTCTATTGAATTGTTCTATGGAATAACTAAAGTTTTATGACGAACATTGTTCTCGGAGCAAAGTTTTTTTTATTGTTATTTGTTTGTTTATCTTGGCCAGCCGTTACCTCAGATGTAGGCTTGGGGTTATATCTAGTCAAATATAATTATCGTTTTGACTTAAATAAGACAATTTTTTTTTTTTTTTTTTGATAAAAAAGATTATTTCTGAGCTTTGGATACTATCACAGAGAAAGAATAGCCATAACTTCCATTTGAAATTTGACATTGCGCACAAGTTAATTTCACGATGTAATTTGAATTCCGCTGCGAGGATGTAATAAACAATTCCAAGTTTCCGATTTTAATTTATAGCGTGAGGTTTTCTTTGTCTGAAAACTTCTGTAAGAACTTTCTCACTGGTCTCCGCGAATCGCGGAAGTTCTAAATTTCATGGTTAACGCCGAATTACGTTTAACTTTATAAATTTATTCTGACCCAATTTACAAGTGCTTGTAAAATGTAGGGGAAAAAAATATCCACCCCTCAAATTTTTAGATTCAATAATTTATCGTTTGAAATTCAAATTTGAAATCAATCGGGAATTCAGATCACAAAGTTTGAGCAAGCGACTGTCAGGAATTCACCGAAAAGTTGAGCCGAGTTGCGTCATCGGGACCGATTGTCTTTTGGTTACACCGCGTCTGTGTAACGACTTTGCTCGCCTGATAAGCCGTCTCTGAGAATATTCCAAACTTACAATGTTGCTTGACAAAGCAGAAAATTCCGACGAAATATTTGGGTGACAATCTGCAAAACCACTTTGTGAATGTCCTTGCTCTCTAAGCTCGGTTCATTTTCCTTAGCAACATCAGAGTGCGCCATGCGAATCAAGAGAAATACGCCAAGGGAGTGAGTTTTCGAGTTGCAAAATTGATTAACGACCCGGCAACTTGGTATTCTTCCTCATTAAGGACGATCTAAATTGCTCAATGGTCTCATCGTGTCGCGATAAGTCCTGAAAAAGTAACTTTCTCACATAAAACTTGTTCCAGGAACAAATCTTTAACGGGCGATGAAAAAGCCCGAGCGAGACATAATTCTTTTCCCTTGGAACAAAACAGTGAGAGCAAAACGAAAAGGAGATTATTCGGAAAGGGAAAGAGAGAGAGAGAGAGAGAGAGAGAGAGAGAGAGAGAGAGAGAGAGAGGGAGGTATATTCTTCTTTTGGGAACGTGCCTCTTTTGCGATCCTGTTTTATGCACGTTCAACCTACTCGGCAGTTTCGCGTCTGGTAATGGCATTCCACCGTTCGCCTTGACTCAAAAGACCGGTATTGTCTAGATACTGCTGCAGGATCAGAATTCGAGCGAGTCATGTCGCGACGGCAATCGTCGCGAGACAGCGCTCTTGGGAGCGCCAGATTTTGCCCTATTCGTGTGTAAACTGCTCGCGTTCCTCAAATAGTGCAAACATTGTTCCCGCACTGCATTATGGGGCTTTTTTACGTCATTATCGAGCGTGTCGTCCGAACACACCCGCCTATCTCTCTCTCTCTCTCTCTCTCTCTCTTTCTCTCTCTCTTTCTCTCTCTCTCTCTCTCTTTGTTATTTCACTCAGACTTTATTACATCGAAATAGCGCTGTATCAAATGTTCCGGAAATGCGAGAAGAGGACAAAAAATAAAATAAAGGTAGGAAACAAATAAGAGCAGCAGTCAGGATTATGAAATACGATGCAAGGTAATGCTTTGGGCCACTAGGGGTGCTAGGCAGATAAGTCGAGGAACAGCACACGATTCTGTTTTAAGACTGGCGGATTAAATTGAAAATGCCGCTATTTCAGGTGGATTTACTCACGACAAAAGAAAACCCGCGCAGCAAAGAAATAACGCCGTATATCTTGAGTAATTTATATTTGTGCAACAAAAATTTCAATCAACAAACATTTCAAGAACCATAATTTTGTTTGTTTTTTTTTTATTTTTATTATGTTATTTTATTTCATTTTATTATTGTTTTTTTTTATTTTGGATTAGTAGATTAATAGTCGATATGTTGATATAATGATGACAAATAAACTTTATAAAAATAGATCCGATTCTTAGAGATATATAGTTAACGGGGAAAAAATTGCAATTCTTATTCCTCTATCGTATCTCTGTTGAGTCAAAGTCTTACACGGAAGCTCGCAAAGAATGACGACATGTGTTCAGAGAAAGAGCGTATACGTGGGCGTACATTCTGGCTAACGGGGCCAGGTAAAAGGGCACAAACAGAGGTGCTAATTTTCGCGTCACGTATACGCCCCCTCGCTTCAAGGAATGCTACTTCTTCAAGACGCCCAACTTTCAATTGGAATTCCTTTGAATGCCCGCGCGCAGATATAAACAACGCATTTTTACGCGAACCTGATATCTATCCGACCACGAATAATTTAAGCTTAAAAAGATCGAAACATTTTTAAACGAAAGCTCCACCAATTTCGATTACTGGGGGAGAAAAATATCCTTTCGGAATGCACTCAGACTGAAATATAACCCTCCATCAAAGAATTCGCAATTTCGAAAAAAGAGAGAGGGGAAATGATTTCAAAGATACATTTCCAATTCACCGACAATTCATTTTGTTAATCTTTTTTTTTAATTACAGAATCAATCATCACATGAAAAATAAAATAAAAATGAGTTAAATGAATTGAAGGTGTTTTGTTACAGGTATAAAAAATGAATTATTCGAATTGACCAATGCATGTGTTTGATTTTATAGATGTGAAAGAAATTTTCTACCTTGAAAACACTCTTCTATCTTTGAATCTATTTAAAAAGGTATCTTACATGTGACCAAAATCGGCTATAAATTTAGGGCATAAATTGTTATCTTAAGCCACTTGCTTTTTCAAATAGATAAACTGTCTTAATTTATTCGACCGGAGGATTTTTCAAATATAAAACGAAAACGTATTTTCTTAACAAGACACTTTATATGTAATTCTGCCGAAACATTTTATGAATCGGAGGTACTCTCACTGCAAAAAATAATGTTTCAGTACGTGTTCTACATCTATAGAACATGTACAAATATTATACGTAATAGAGTCGTAATATCGCACCTGAAAATATAGCGCTCAGTTAAAATATAACCTTTTATAATATCAAGCTTCATAATATCAAACAATAATTCATCATACATATTAAAAACAATTAATAACCATCAAAACAAAGTGTAAAACACTCATTTGCATAAAAACTGTTTTCATCGCCACTTTATAAACATTTTAAAAAATACATCAATTTCTACGAAAACAATTGTTTGAAATTGCTTGTTGTAGTGATAAAGGAGTTTAGTTGCACGAATAGTCAGACACATAATTCGAAGTTCGATGATATTATGGACGAAATCTTTGCCAATGTAATTAAAGAGGTGATTTCTCATATGACAATGTTAGTATCATTCCCTTGAATTGTTAGTGTGTAACGTTATAACGTGCCAATCATTACTCAATTGATGATATTCCATGAATGTCACAAGCGTGTCCACTGTACTTCATTATCGTCCCATTAGCTCTTAATGCAAACACGGAATTCTCTCGCAAGTAACCTCGTAACATTTCGGTCAGTACATGGTACAAAGCTATACCAAGCATGTATTAATAAAGCAGTTATTTAACATTGATGATAACAGAGGATCATATCAAGTTAATGTAACTATCGGTACACCAACCAATTCATGTATGTACCTCGTTAATTGTAAATAATTTTTATATCCAAGCAATGCTCGAGAACTATGCGCAATTCGAAACTCGAACATGGCCGGTTAATACATCATTTCGTCATCATCATCAATTTAAGTTCCCTTATAAGAACGACACGAATTTTCGGACGTTGCATTTTTCATTGTAACTCGTTTATGAAAAAGTTTGTGCTTCCAAAAATTCGCGTCACGATCCACATATTTTATACATTTTTCAAATAATTCTTCATCAGCTTGAGTCTTATCTTCTTCGATTTCTTCGAATATATTTTGATCTCAAGTTGCAATTAAAATAGCTCGAGTTGGATCAAGATTAAAACTCGTGATTTAAAAACTCGATTTCGAACATGAACCATAAAATGAAACAAAAAAAAATTTTATACGATTATGTCGAAAATAAAGTTCTCGAAAAATGCAAGGAACTGTGGATCATCAGGAAAATAATCGCCAAAACTTGAATTTGTAGGGCAAAAATTGGAATTAGCATTTAAGCGAATCAACTTTAGAACAATAATTTTGTTTGCCTGTCGTGGATATATTCCGAGATCTGATCGATAGTATTGGAGAGCTGTGATTGCTATGTCACGATAATTGATCGTGCTGCATTATGTATGCAGATTTTACACGCTTATCCATCCATTCAAGCGGGGCATTATTTCTCAAATAAATTGCGCCGGACGTATTAAACATCGGCGGCGAATGAACTTCGGCAATCAATAAACATTTATAAAAGCAATATAAAGTGAGTTACATCTCGTTCGTTCATTCAATTTCCGAATGCACCGCCAACATAAATGGAATGCCGATAGCTTATTAAACTCCCGCGCTATGGAAATGCCGTAATTTGAATATCACGGATACTTTCAATTCGAAAAATATCGGCAAAATGTTTCGGCAGCAACTTTTAATATCGGAATCCGCTGCGCCAAAGTCCCTTTCGGCATGCATATTTATTGCGCAGAAAATAACGAATCCTTCCCCCAAATCCTCGCGAGAAGAGCAACTCGCGGAGTCGCGCGCCCGTGCCGAAATATGACCTCGTAAATTTCGTCTGGTTTACCGGACAAGTTTTAAGCCCGTATCAGCACTTGAGCGAACTGCCGCACTGCAATTTTTTACGCTCCCTTTTTTTCTTTATTCATTTTTTTTATATTGTAATATCTTTTTTTTCATTCTTGTTTAGCCATAAGTCCGTCCTGCCGCTGCTCACGATAGTTTAGCTTTTTTAAGGATATATCCGCTCTTTAAAAAATAACGAAGCAATTTATGCATAATACCTTCCCCTCTTTGTTTAAAAAAATGAGGAGGGATAATTAAAATTTAAGCAATTAGAAATGACGTTGAAAATGGAAAAGCCAGAAATTGAGAAATTGTTTATAGAGCTGGGATATTTGTGATTGGTAATGTGAATATGTTGTCATATTGCGTTTATAAATACATTTTTAATTTGATTAATGTAAATTTAATTTAATAATTGAGGTATCACAAGGTATGTCACAATCATTCTAACTGCCTCTAAATATAGAATTAATTTATAAAACAGTGAAATTCGATTGAAATTCAAATGAAAATCAAAGTTATGAGGAATGAGAGGAAATCAGTACATTTCACCCGTATAAGTTCAACGTCCAAGCGAAAGAGTGATGTTTTTTCCCCTCTGCTTTTTATGGGCGCTTCTGTTTGATCCTACTCTAAATTTCCTTGACTTTTATTTGTGCTTGGAAAATTCGGTTGAACCAATTCCAAACGACCTTGATCTAGGTCAGGTAACGAAACAGGGGTTATCAAATCGCTTATCTATGTCTTATTGAAATTAAAAACTGCTTAATCGGATTATCTAACTCAATCTTTAGACAATGACCAAAATTTTTTGTGAAGGACTTCATCAATTCGGAGCAGTACTGTAACTCAAATAAGGCTTCTGTTTTTAAACAAAAGATCATTCGAAAGATTGAATACAAAATTTTTCTTTATTACTTGAGTAATTTTCTTTCTCAGAGTTGTGCAACTATTTTTTAAAATTTCTGAATGATGGTTATAATTTAATTATTTCGTCTACGGAACAATTTCCTAATTCATTTTTTTAGTCGAGAAGTGAAAACTTGTGAATGTGAATTGTAACAAATGTTCATTCAAATATACAAAATTATATGAAATTCAAGAAGAATATAGAAAATATATAACAAAATTTAACAAAAGACTTTTTTTATAGCGATTAGAATCAATTTTTAAGCGAGTTCATGAATTTTGAACAACGATCAACGATTATAATAAACGAGAAAATTAATTCTGGGTGTATCCCATTGTGATACTAAGTGTCTCTGATTCACTTCCCCCTGACCTCAGCCCAGAGAAAATCGGTGTGCATTAATGTTGCAACACGATTTCAGCATTACATTTGTGTAAGATGACAGAGAACTATCATGTTAAAAATTAATTATTAATTAATAAATATCTTACAATCTTGCAGTTTTTGTCTAGATAATATTTTACAATTTTTAGTTTTTCGAGGCGGAAATAATTTGGTTGAGCTTAAGAGTGATTACTTGAATTAATTTGCAAATAACATCAGTAGAAAAATGACATATAACATTGTATAATTGTTGGAAAGTCATGGAGATGTTGTCAGATAAAATCAAGAACTGAAAATTTTGCATAGAAAGGCACTATTTTATACGTTGTGCAAAAGAAAGGATAGAAAAATTCTGAAAAAAAGCAACAGCGAGACTCTTGTAAAAGTACAGTCGGAATTCGTAATCAGAAAGTCGCGTTTCTGTGCTCGCAACGGAATTGCAGACTTCACGCTTCTTTGGAATGCGCCGGGGAAGCGAAAGCGATAGTCGGGGGCAGTTGCAGCGCACCCACCCTTCTAACCCCTTTTTCGTCGACGGACAAGTTTGCGTTCATACCCGGATGCCCGTCCCTCCCCGTCGCTGGAACAGGACATTCAACCCCGTTTAAAACGTCTGGTGTAGATTCTGATTCTGACGGGCACAATCGAGTCCGCGAAATTGAAATCGAATTGAAACACAAAATTGAACGAATGCATCGCGCACCCGCTCTGGTATACTTTAGGTTGCGCGCCCGATTTTACGTGCACGCCAGCAAATTAAATTTTGATCCACCTATTTGAACGACCGCTGATAATTTTTATTGACTCAGTTTCAAACGTTTGTTGCTCAATTTTTCGTATTAATTTTGCGTTGCATTATTGAACCAGACTTTCAACTTTTCAATCCTGTAATTATATTTCAGTTTTTTCATTGCCCGTAATTTACTTTCGTATCTCAACTTTTGTGATGCAAAAAATTGAATTAATTAGATATGCTTCATTTAAACATTTTTTTACGCACGATTTTTTTTAATATTTTTTTTAATTGAGACTACTCGGAAGTTGGTTTACCAAAAAGATATGTTAATGTATGTAAAATAATAGTTTTTAGTCTGTGTAATAAAAAAGGCATAATTTATTTATTTTTTTTTAATTTTAAATGGTTAAAGATAACGCGCATTCATCGAAGCTATGAAAATGTAAAATACGCTAAAGTGGAAAGAGGCAACCCTGTGCCGATCGACGTAGAATTGGCTTCAGGCGGAGAAAAAGAAGAAAACAGTAGCCAGGAAAAGACAACGTGAAAGATGAGGGGAAAAAAAGGAGTATGAGAAACTAGAATGCATAACGGGCTGGAAGCAATGCAACCGAGCTGCGAGAATTGCGAAAGACTGCACAAAAGTGGGATTCGCGAATAAGAGAAATGCAAATAAGCAAAATAAACACACGGAAACATAATGACGAAGTTGTTTGTAAAAAAAAAAAAAAAAAAAAAAGGAAAGTTGTAAAATGTTGACTTATCCAATTTTCAAACTGGATAAACGAAACTCGAGAGAATTATTCGGCGGAGCAAATTCTAATGATGATCTGATGATTTTTGGAGTGAAAAAGTCGCTGACTCGACAGCTTTTTAACCGATAATGAAAAAAAAGCCATTTATGAGGTGAACATTTTAATTAAAAATTCCATAATTCTTTTTAAATTAATAAAAATGTTGTTTCCTTATCACGAAAAATGAATTCCTGCAAATTTTTTTCAATTTTTTACCAGCAATAACATAAATTTTTTCAAAAAAAAAAAAAAAAAATGAGTGGCACTTTTCTCAAAAGCATGAGAAAGTGTTATTGCATTTTGCTTGCCGCGAAGTTTTTACAACTTTGTAAAAAAAAAAAAGTCAAATTTAAGACTTTAAGTATTTTTAATGTGTCGCGAAAAAAAAAAAACTTTGCCAAAAGTTCCTCCGAACTTAAAGCTTATTATAAATCTCATCGATAAAAAGAATTGGCGTAAAATTTTCGAACCGATAAAATGAAAAACGATCCGATCGATTTTTTTCGTTTTATTACAGCCGAATTGGTAGGTTCTCGAAAAAAGGAACCATTCATCAATCTCATAATCGGTTCAATGAAATACGACAATGGTCGTCAATAAGCGATGACGATTTTTTCCCGGACTTCTTTGATTCGCCTGTTTTATAATCCAACGTCATAATCATGGCAGATGGTAATATCCGAAACCCCAAGACATCGATAAAATTTAATTCAACCGAGCCCTCTTGTATCGAAAGCCACGTACATCAATATCAATAATCGTCTCTAGCGTGAGGTAACGAGCGAGCGCTCGACTGTGACCGATTAACAGAGCCGGGATTAATGAACTGACATCGCAAAACGCGATTAACTCGCGCAAATATTTTATTTGCGATAATCATCTTATACTTGTCGTCCGACAAGTGTCAATTATGTCGATTAACACACGGGGACTGTTCGAAATTATACGAGGAACAAAAATGAAAACCAAACCAAACAGCTTGTTAGAACAAAAATAACAATTCAGTCGTTCGTAAATGATTTTATAATTAATGTGACACGGAAGAAGACTGATTGTGCCTATCCCTGCGATAAATTTAAATTATCGCCCAAGAAAAGTTGTTTTATTCATAATGGCCCGTAAAAAATTGTTCCTACGATTACGCGCAAAAGTTATTAAAAAAACAAACAGATATTTGGTAATAATTCATGAGTTTGTGAGAATTAAATGGAAAATTAAGAAACGAGGCAAAATTGAAAGCGCGAAGTGTCGTCTAACTGCCAGTGTGTTTTTTACGAGGCCGATTGAGCTCGTAAAAACTGTTTGCCGTAAACTTGTAGAAATAAAATGTTGCGATTAGTGCACTTAGCACGGGAATTACGATCGCCAACTTCCGGCCGAGCGGAGGCACTCGCGAAACAGATAAATTTGCGCTGTTTAATTTCGATTTCATGTTTCAACTAGGAATTTGATTTTCTGAAAGGGAAGGCAAACATTTTTCAATTTATCTCGACCTGATTGCAATAGAATGTACAGCGCTGCGAGGTTTTTTTTTTTTTTCAAAGTTCGCTCGACAACTTTATAATCATCAAAACTTGGCGATGAGATGGTAATTAATTAAGAAACTGAGTTAGATGCCGAGCGAAATTTACTGTTAAACTGACGTTAGTTTCTCGTAAAACTATAAATCGATCAGCATTCCGAATTCAAATATGCGCCACATAATCGTCCTCTAAAACCATTATTAACACAAAAGTAATGAAGTAAAATATCATAGAATAGATACAATTAATTTCAAATAATTAATTTATTTCAAAGATACGTGCCATTTTGTTTGATATGAATTTTCACCTTGGCATTTTACGAATTACAAATTATTTCTATTTAAAATAAAAATAATTTTTTTCTTTATTTCTATTTCTTACCATCAGCTGAAATCCTGTACTTTGCAGGGTACTTTTGTTATTTGTCATGTCTTTTTTTTTCTCATTACTGTTGAATAAAAATGAAAAAATATTTATTTTCGCTTTTTTATTAGTTTCTTTGTTTAGACTCATTGTTCTGAAAAACGAGTTGACCAAATAATTTTTGTTAAACAGCAACATGCTATTTTATATAAAAACTGATAAAAATGAAAAATACTTTCTAAACAGTGTACGAAAAACGGTTACTTTCTGCACTGAAATTGATGCGTACTTTTTTATCACATGTTATAAAAAATTTGATGAAACATTTTTTTAATAATATCCCAGTAAAATTTTCATGTTTCTTTCACGTTAGTGATGCAATTTATAATATAAAATAACAAAATATTAGTATTCTACTCTATCCAGAAAAAGTATACCATTTAAATAAACTGTTCAAAAATGAAGTTAGACGTAAAGTTCATAGATTGCTATTATCGTCTCATTTTCATAAATAATTTGATCTAGTAATTAACACAAAAAACGCTCGGCAGGTAAAGGGGGCAGGTTAAATCGATTTAAAAAAATTCAAAACCATTCTGACACTCCACAAAATACGTAGAGTACGCTTGATGCACAAAAAATTCAATACATTTACTCGTTATATCGTAAAACCATAACAAACAACCTGACAAACATAATTTCATTTTTATATATTAGTAGAGGGATTAAAGATATTTCCCTTTTAAAAAATTTAATATTTTTTTCAATCTAACTGAAACTAAACTCTTGATCAAGTCACATGATATCTTTTTAGACCAATCGTACATAGCACACAACAGACTGTTTTATAAAACCAAACCTTTGGTTTTATATTTTCCAATCTGAAAAAATATATAACATGTTTCTAAAATGTGATACATCTACGTACGTGCTACCATCTTTTTTCCTGTACCTTTTATCTACACTCTTTCTTCTTTTACAGCCAGACTCACAAAATTATTATCCAATCACAAGCCGAATTGTAAATGTTAGAAAACATTTATAAAACCATTTAAAACTTGTTGAAATCAAAACTGTCGTAACATGAGAGAAATTGCTCGCTCGTACGTATGTTAAACCAACTATTCATTAGGTACAAAAACAAAAGTATTTCCTCGCAATGACATCCACTCTATACAATAAGGTTTCCGTTTTAATTTCGGTTCTGAGCAATTAAATGAGATTGATCGCAATTTCCTCTGTCTTTTTTTTATAATTCATTCTTATCTTTTTGTCTTATAAATCCTGACAAAATGTTGGAGTTGATATATTGAACTTTTTTTTAAGTTTTTTTTTTTCAATTGGACCGCGACCATAATATGTGATCAATATTATATACCGTCGGAGAAACTCTGTTACATCGACACTAAAAGTTCTCAATTAAACAAATTAAAAATTAAAAAAACTTAAAAATCCAGTATAACTAATTGCTAAATCCGACAATTCGTTACTTTTTTTTCAGTTTTAATTCTCTACCTCAGTTTCTGTTTGTTGTTAGTATTTTTTTCATATTTCAATTAATCATGAATTCGATACCTACATTCGACCGGGACAAAAATAAAGCTCTGTTACCAATCAGGAGATAAAATGATGAATTAAAAACATTTGCTATGCTTCCTGCAAAATAAATAAATAAAACAAAATATTTTCTTCGTCTGATTGAAATTAGTTTGAAACGGATTATAAAAAGAAACGCCCGTAGAAAACATAGTGAATCTTTTTCCGTGGCAACACGGGGCATATTTTTGAGCACTGCAGAGAGCGTTTGGTGTCGCCTGTTCTCGCCTCGACAAGCGTACAGGGCTCGGGGTGTACTTTGCGCAGGCTGGCTCTTCGGGATGCTGGAGCAGGCGCATTGACTTTATTGATCTGCTGAGGCCGGCGAAAAGCGTTAGCGCATCCGTCGGGCAGTGGTCCGCCGACCGCAACCAGCCAATGTCGACGACGTGCTTTTTTGAAGCGCCTTCTCGTTAGCACGTTACACTCGTGACGGAAATAAATCGGCGCCGCGCCGACGGGGCGAAACACAGCCAGCGCTAGCATGCTATGTTGTCCAACAACCGACTGGCACTTAGTGCAACCGATCTCAACTGACACCTCATACACAGTATGTATAATCAAACTTTTTATCTTCATTCTTCAATATACATTTACATAATTCAAGAGGGTGCTTTTAAAAACAAATTTAAGAATCAAATTAAGTCGACTGACAAATTTATGACTCATAATTTATGACAAAAACAACTTAACTTTCATTCTTATTCATTAGGATCTGCGATTGTTTCCAAAATAAGCAGAGATCATGATTGATTCATGTTTCATGTTCAATTCTTCTCTGTTCAATTTACAGTCTAATGCACATGAATTGAATTGTTTATTTTGAAACAACCATGTGCAATACATTGATTTAGATTTTTGCAAAATTAATGATCCGTTCAAACTATTCGACACTTGTCACTTATGTTTGACTTATGTAAACAAAATAACATTTGAGATTAAATTAGTGAAACATTAATTCTATATACAATCGATTAATTTATTTTATCATAGACAATGGTAAACCCTCTTGAAGATCAAGTTCCAACTGTGGACTTTGTAACGGCTGATCCAGGAACGATGTGATTCTGCCAAGTTGCGACTACTTATATAATCAATCACTTCAGTCAGTACCAAAGAAAATCACACGAGACAAATCCGTGACATTATTTTCACACTTTTTTTGCAGGTCTGACTTTCTATCGCAAGTTCTAGTTTAATAAAAACAAAATTGTACCGTTTTAAGGATGTTAGTTTAATAGTAAGTTAAATTTTTCAGTCAATGATTGTTTTTGTTTTGTTTTATACGAATGAACAACATTTCCAAATTAACAATGTTTGTTTGTGTCAAGGATACTGGGACACGAAGGAACCAAAAAGATGCTGCCTGTGGCATCGTTGGTCCTTCTCGTGGTCGGTTTTTGTTCAGGCAACCCGGACGCGAAGAGGCTCTACGATGATTTGCTCTCCAACTATAATCGATTGATTCGCCCGGTCTCAAACAACACCGACACAATTGTGGTGAAATTGGGGTTGCGTTTGTCTCAGCTCATAGATTTGGTGAGACTCATTTGGTTTACAGTTTTTGTTTGAGTTTAGTGTTTCTCGGTTTGTCTGATGGGACAACTTTTTGTTTCAGAATCTCAAAGATCAAATCCTCACTACAAACGTGTGGTTGGAACACGTGAGTAACTTGATATTTTTATGTTTGAAAAACAAATCAGTGCCCAGAGAAGTTTCAGTAGTAAAATTCAAAAAGAAATGAATTGAAATGGACGGTGGACGATTATCAATCACTCACATCAACGATCCATAATTCATCCGAGACGTTGTTTGCTAAATGCATTTCAAATTTTATAGGAAAACGTTAAATTGACTTTTATTGTTGTAGGAATGGCAAGATCATAAATTTCGATGGGATCCGAATGAATATGGCGGAGTAACAGAACTTTATGTACCGAGCGAACACATTTGGCTACCAGACATTGTACTTTATAACAAGTAATCATTATTGTTAAATCCCCCCGATTTATCGAAATATTTATTTTGCATTATCGAATACCACTTTTTGCCCCTCTAACCGACGAACTTTGAGTGACAATTTTAATTATCTCTTAGTGCTGATGGGGAGTATGGCGTTACAACGATGACTAAGGCAATTTTGCATTACACCGGAAAAGTGCTATGGACCCCCCCGGCAATATTCAAGTCTTCCTGTGAAATTGACGTTAGGTTCTTTCCATTCGATCAGCAGACATGTTTCATGAAATTTGGTTCGTGGACATACGACGGCTTTCAAGTATGTATCAATAAAGAATATGTTTTTTTTTCTTTTATTTTATAAATATTAAACAAAACACAGTAAATTTTATTTCAAATTGAACATTTATCTTTTACAACAGATTGATCTCAAGCATAAAAATCAAAACATAGGCGACGATAACGTCGAAATAGGAATTGACCTACGAGAATACTACCCAAGTGTAGAATGGGACATTCTGCGAGTGCCAGCGGAGCGTCACGAGAAGTACTATCCATGCTGCCAAGAACCCTACCCTGACATTTTCTTCAACATAACCCTGCGTCGGAAGACTCTTTTTTATACCGTTAATCTGATCATCCCCTGTGTCGGCATCTCGTACCTCTCAGTTCTAGCCTTCTATTTGCCAGCAGATTCCGGAGAAAAAATAGCTCTCTGTATAAATATTTTGCTGTCGCAAACCATGTTCTTCCTGCTCATATCCGAAATCATACCTTCGACGTCTCTAGCCCTACCGTTATTAGGTAACAAAAAATTACATCCAAAAAATACAAATCTAAACAAAAGAAAGATAACAAAAACAACTAATCTGTTGTTTTATAGGAAAGTATCTGCTTTTTACGATGGTTCTCGTGGGTTTATCTGTAGTGGTAACTATAATAATTCTAAATGTCCATTATCGTAAACCAAGCACTCACAAGATGCCGCAGTGGTTGAGAAAAGTGTTCATACGCAAACTGCCGAAACTGTTATGGATGCGAGTACCGGAGGACTTGCTCCACGACTTGGCGGCTCACAAAATTTATGGTCGCAAGATGCCGAAGAAGAGCAAGTTCAGCGAAGCTGTGGCTGCAGCTGTGCAGTCATCGTCCATCGTATCCTCGCCTGACTCGGCGCGTCATCAACACATAGGTGAGTGGACAACAAAAAGGAAAGTTACTTTTTTTTTGAAAAATAAAGAAAAGTTAACATTCTTGGTATTTTGCTTTTTAGGATGCAACGGCCTGCACACGACTATTGCCCATAACCGATTTTCAATCGGTTACAATGGTCTTCCAACGGTAATGTCAGGCTTGGATGAATCCATGAGTGACGTGACGCCGAGAAAAAAGTATCCCTTTGAACTGGAAAAGGCTCTTCACAATATCATGTTTATTCAGCACCACATCCAGCGACAGGACGAATTCAATCAAGTAAATTGAACGAAACGTTAACACATCTCCATTCAGTTGTTCATCCATTTCTGATCGCATTACATCTGATTTTACAGGAAGATCAAGACTGGGGTTTCATAGCCATGGTCCTGGACAGGCTGTTCCTGTTTGTCTTCTCAATAGCCTCGATCGCTGGCACCATTCTAATTCTGTGCGAAGCTCCTGCTCTGTACGATACCACTAAACCCATCGACATGGAATTGTCATCGGTCGCAAAACAACAGTTCCTGCTGTTCAAACAGAAGGACATGTTTGAAAATTTTGTACCAAATATCGACGATTGATTTGTCCCCGGGACGTAATTGACACCAACAACCGTGTAAATTATCTTTGTCAATTTGTATCGAAAACTTTTGTACTTTTGTTATCATCTTCTCTCTCGCTGATCGAAATCATCGTTTTAATGTTTACGATAAACTTCAACTCTAATCAAAGAAAAAAAAAGTTGTGACTCCAATTATTCTCAACTGTCTTATCTAAAGTAAATTTCAGGCGACCGTAATCATAATCCCAGACGGAATGCTAAAAATTCGGGCCAAGATATTACAAAATGGAAGCATATGTTTATTGGGAATATAAAGATATACAAACGCTTTCTCGCGTCTCAGATAAACATTAATGCTGAGCGACAATCACATTTATTCGCTCCAACGTCGCAGGACCCAAGCGAATCTCCAGGGTCGCCAGATTTTCAACCATACGTGACACTGTAGCCGAAAACTGTTCTCAAGTTGAGACACAAAAACATACTCTCTTTTGTGCGGCAATCAAAATGACAACAATCAAAGTTACAGTCAATTCTCAATGAGTCACTCTTTCGTCCGCGACTGTCCTAAGAACAATTTCATGAATAAAAAAATGGTTACATTAAAAATTTGACTCCATTTGTTTAATCCTGACCGTTTATTGAAATCGGTCTCATCTATAAGCCGCCAGGAAAACTCAATTCAACTGAACGACTTTCAAAATTTTTATTTTCATTTTTGCATCCACTTATGTTCTACATTGAGAATTGAGTTGGTATTCGCGATGCATTTTATATTATAAATAAGCGCTTCGTCGGTAGTACGTCAAATCCGAATTTACTTCGGGTTCTCAATTTTGTCTCTTGCGTGTGAATGGCGCGCAATACAAAAAGCATCGTCGTCAATTTGACCAAAAAAAAAAATTGTTTTTAAATTCCATTGATCGAAGACGCTTATCGATTACTTTTATTCTTCTTTGTCTCACACGCTTCATGGATCGACAAAAAGAGACAAAAACATGACAAACCCGTCACGTAGGCTGTCATAACAAAAAATTCCCCCCGAAGATATCAACAGCCAGTTTCTAAAGCACACGTCGATGCTATTCGAGGATGCTATTTATAATTTCGTCGCTATCGAGACAAAACAATTGTTCAATCAAAAGAACAGTTATGACGGTACGAAAGTGCTTCGTTCAATTACTTTTATCGTTGACATTTTCGACTGAATGGTGCAACTTTAATATCATAAATTTTTGCCTTCATCAATTAGACTAAATTTAACTCGTCTCGACGACGTCCTAGTTGGAAAACAATTCGCGCATATAATACTATCATTTTTTTTTTCTTTTTTTGTCAACATAATAACCGACACACGAGGACGTGGCACTTTTCATAAAAAATATGCAAATTCGTCCGATATTCGTGTATCCTGGCATCGAGATCACGTCGGTCCGATCGCTGAGATTCAATTAGTCGACCAACGTAATCCGGATTTTGACACAATGAGACAACACTATTTCGACAGGTTTTTTCAGTCGCTCACTTTGAAGCAGACACATTTGCGACGTCACAAATTTTGCAAATTATTTCACATCAATTCATAATTCACGCTGCTCGTTGGAATATGAATTTTTCAACGACTGATTGTCCATCTTTTTAAATTTCAAAATAAAAAACTGTCGATACATTTTTAATGCAATGACTTAGACAAAACTGAAATGTTTAAATGCAATTTCATTAGACGTTAATTATTGGGCGCTAATCATTAACAATCGATTAAAACAAACAAGTCTCACAAAGCGAGACACTGCATTCTCAATTTTTTTCTGTTCTCCAACATATTAAAACTGTTTTAACTTATACAGTTATTGTAGAATCGATACAGTTGATTATGTATTTATACATACGGTTTCATGGTCATGAATGAGTCAATATAATAAGAAAATTTGTCGCCTTAAAAAAAAAGGAAATTTTCCAATATATATCTATCGTTGATATTTAATAATTAATTTCTTGGCAATGAATGATCAATTGAAACGTCAATCTATATAAAGGTGATTTTTTAACGAACACTGATAAAATGTTGAATGCCCGTGAAATATCATAAGAAATGTTTGTCATAGTATATATTATAGGTACATGAATATTCGATCCCGTGGAATTGCGGAACACTTTGTGACCTGAAGATAAAGGTAAGACGCGCCTCACAAAAGCACAAAAGGGGTTTAGGCGCGAGTTATTTGTCGCTGATTTGACACCAAGCTCAAACTGAGTTTATTCTCTTGCAGCTGTACCTTGAGTGCAATTTCGAATATTCTAACTATATTAAGGAGCGAGAGCAAGGGAATATCGATTACACAGAAAACAGTCAGCCTTTCCAAGTTCCGATGTACGTTTTGCAGTTCGGACAGAAGTGATGAACGCTCATGAACGAGTTCATACAGTAGGGCAGACATGAACACAGACAGCATCTGAAAAATGTCCATTTTTTTAAACAATTCAAACACTGCACCTAATTTTCACCACCATAACTTAATAAGAAAATAAATGAAAACGAACGAAAACTGTGTGAAGCTGAGAATGACTTTTATGAGACTACAAATGAAAGAGAACAGAACAAAATGCGACAAATCATCATGCAAAGCTGGAAAATAATAATGCAGCTCGACCCATCCGAAATTCTGTGATGAAGATGAACTTTTAATTTCGTCAGTTTATACGAAAATTCCACGTCAAGCGAGAGAATGAAATAAGCACTAATATTAGAAATAATCAAAATAGTATGACGTAAAAATTCAAAACAACTTATTAAAACGTCGTCAGCATTTCGCGCATTATTTATAACGCATCATGCTCGATAACGTGAGCGAATCGATAAACAAATAATTACTCACCCAAGAATGCAGAGTATAATGCAGCAAATATGGGCGCTGGGCTGGTGGTCTGAGACTGTCGTTGTTTTGATATTGGCACGACAAGTGGGACAGGTCATTTTTTCAGGATTCGGTCCGAGGGAGAATCCGACATGCTGGTGAAGGACGCGTATGTCCTGGGGAGCTGGGGGCACGAAGTTATGTTGCGGCGCCGAATACGACGGCGGAAGAGTCGAAGGTGCACTTTGACCTGGTGGCACTGGTGTTGGCATTGGCATTGATGCTGTTGCTTGAGTATCTGAAAATTCGTATTCATTAATTTTACTCATTCAAACCAATTAGGCAAATTTGAATTTCTATTAATAAACAATATTACAATAAAAAAAATTGTTCAACTGTTAATTACATCTGGATGTATGAAGTTTTATCATTGTTTTTAATACATTTTTATTTTTATTTGTTCAGTCATTTTTTAGAAGTTTCAAACTTAATCTGATTACTGAGTTGATTTTGTAGAGGTTACAACATTTTAGAAAACTAAGACAATGGCTGAATTTCAAAGATCTTTGCGTATCTTTGCGTAAAATTATAATGTAAAGGTCATGTCCAAACGATCGCCTGTTATAACATTGTAACTTTTCTTACAAAATACTTCGTAGTTGTCTGATTAATACGAATCAATGTTAACCTAATCGTTAAATATATATATCGCTTACAATTGCATTTCAATCATAAATTATCTACTCACTTTTTTAATCGCATTTCTTTTCTATTTTTTTTTTTTTTTTTTTTTTCAAATTCATAATTTTAGATAAGATTTGAAAACAACAAGTTAAATATTGAACAGCTGTTCATAAAATCTTGAGTCTAAAAATAAAGTAAATTTTTTGAGATCAAAACCACTGTTGCAAGAAAAAAAAAACTAACCATCAAGTTTTTATGCAAGGATTATTTTAAACTTTTCAGAATTATTTATTGAAAGGGCTAAAAAATATGTTCAATATACATTTGCCTGTCAACTAATTTTTGCAATTATAAATACTTTATTATATCAATAAAAAAAACTTCTAATATTTTATTGTCAATATTATTAGCATTTCATTGTTGCATAACGAAAGTGCATCCACCTTAATCAGACCCGAACTTCCGACAAGTGCAATAATCCAAACGAAGAAAATAGCATTTCAAACAAAAATGTAATTATCATTCTCAGATAATTACACTGCTGACTGGCATTGTAAACACGGCTATTATTTCTCTCTTGATGCATGTGGATAAAATACAGATACACAACGATCCAGAAAATTATAATTACAAACAAACAAAATTAATTTGTCTCTTCTCATCATAATTTTATACTGAGAACACAATTTCACACAGTATAAAAGGAGAAAAATTTGTATCTTAATTAAATTGAATTTTATCATGAGCATTCAATGTCAACTTACAAGGCGTAGGCATGGGGATGGATACTCCAGAAATGGGGTAAGGAGGGTTGGGCACACTGCTCCGTGGTGGTCCTGAATTTGCCACAGCCTCTTCATAAGAAGGAGGTGCTGATGGCAGAGGTGCCGTAGCGGCAGCATGACCTTGATCCTTCTCCATTGATTTAGTCTGCAATCAATCACACCACTAAATCAAACTCACCTTATCCACTCATCTGGACTTATTTCATCATTTTTCTATACGCATTAAAATTTGTTTAAAAAATATGTATGTCTTTTTTTTATCTAGTCACTCATCAAAGAATCGTCAGACTTGACGTCACTTGGAATATGAATGATAGATGCACCAAAGGAACCTTCGCATTTGACATTAGATCATTGCGAGTTATCGGTCTGTTATCAAATATATCTCACGGTTCGTATCCTAACGAACAAACAGCGAGGAGCGACCTCACAAAAGCACTATTATTGACAAAAATCGTGTGTGCTATAGCCGTGAAAGTTGCGGACACACTGACCAACTCGTTCAAGTTTGAATGCGATCCAACCTACGTGCATTCGTTGAAGGAGCTCGCGCGAGGATTAAAACTAGTTGTGCAGATAATTATCATAAATAAAATTAACGATGACCTGTGACGTGTCAGCATTCAAGCCGCACGCTAGACTTGTTTGGTTGAATTAAAATAAACATTTTGGAAAGTGCGTCGAAAATGCATCTGCATAATTTGTGTCATGCTGAGGTTTCCATTTTTTTTATTGATTCAAAATTTATTGGCTACGGACGAAGAATTTATCGATTCATATCTGTTACGTCTGTCGTTGTAATAGACAATTGACAAAATATTTTTCTATTGATTTTAAAGATGTGTCTGTCAATTTTAATATCATTTGTTATAATTAATTTATGATATAAATTCGAATTCATTCATGGTTTTAAATTCTTAAAAAGTTCTTTTGGTTTCAAAGCTGTGGCTAAACATAGTGAGACGTCGCCCCCAATTGAAAATCAGCACTTTGAAATTAATTGTCTTCATTAATTAGCATACAATGATTTTGGAGAGAGTAATTTCTCAATTCTCATTATCACGATGTAAATAATTTCATACACTACTGAACATGCGATTGGTGCAATCGCACTGTCTCCGATGAAGGTTAGTTCGATTGAACGACAGATAATATTTCGCAAGACCAACAGAGATAAAAAACAAAAAAAGGTAACTCCATGCCAACTCAGCATGTCTGTCCACCCCACCATCTTAGAATTTTTTTTTTTTTTCCAAAAAAGTTGATGGTCGTGTTTCTGAGGTTGAAACAAAGTTGACCAAATTACAGCAGCTTTTTTATATACTAACTCATTGTTTCGGTTTTAAATTATTTTCGAAGACCAGTTTCTAAACTGAAAACTGATTGAAAAGGTTTTTGCTTTCGGTTTTACTCTTACTAGGTCCAAACGGTATTGGTTTCAAAAAGGTTTCAATTTCATAAAAAGAAATAACCTCAGAAATTGGTTTAAACAATATAAAACACAAAGGATTGTGTTTTGGAAAACATTCTTTTAGATTGAAAAACTTTTTCAATTTACTGATGGCAAATTATTTAAATTTGATGACTAACAATTTTAATTGCGAAGCTTATAAAAAATCTATTACTATAAAATTAACGAAGGTTGAAGCCCTTTTATTTTGATGCCCGATATTTTTGTTCTTCCTTGAAATTGTATATTATTATTGCACAAATCTGGTAACATTGAATCTCATCTGAAAAATATGATAGTGGATTTGAAAAAAAAAAATCAAGTTCATTGATGAGTAATTCAAGTGATTAAATATATTGTTCAAATTTAATGAAATGAAATGTAATTCATTTCAATTCGGTTGAAATAAATTAATTTTCATTGATTGAATGAAAACAATTTTTTTTTAATTTAAAACAAACATTGCTCGACGTGTCTGGGCGATGACACAGAGTTAGTCAGAAATTAACTGGCTGATCGAACAGACCGAAATGAGCACCTAAAGACATGAAAGTAAGAAGTACAGAATTGCAATTCATAATGACAGGATGCGCGACGTGCAATCATTTTGCCACTTGAATAATTGTGCGAATTTCTTCGTTTGTCATTCCAGCCGACGTATATATATACTTTTACTTTCATTGCCATGCTTCGGTACGATCTAGTTGAGCAACGAAAAGTTTTACAACTAATTTCGTTCGCTTGAAATAATTATTTGGATTTTTTGCCGGTGTAAAAAGTCATATACACGTTCGAAAAATGAAATTTACCTCTCCGATTGAATATCAATTATCAATCAACTTTTTATACCCCTGTCGTTTCAGAAAATTACATTTTCATGAGCTTGCATTGATTGACAACGTTTTTGTTGTACCTTTGTCACCAATTACGTTTCAAATAACATTTTTTTCCAACCCAGGAAGAAACTTTGTTGAAAACAAATTTCTCATCCAGAATAATCGGAATTATCACCAAAAGCAGAGAGATCGGGTCGATATTTTTTCCACCTCGACTCGAAAACAAAGACAACAGTCAACAAATTTGAGCCACTCCATTTCACAAGCCTACAATTGTCACAGATAATTTGCCGAGAAAAAAAAAACCCCAGAGATCATCACGCAAGTTTTTCCACAGTGAAATCCAAGACTTACGTCAGTGTGTGAAAGCAGTAGATTATATCAGTCGGGCTGATGCAGCGAAAACTGTTTTACACCATCGAACAAAATCACACTCAGGATCCGGTCATGTCAGTAAACAGCGGCAATCGATAGGACTGCTCCAGCTTTTCACTTGAACTTGTTTCTTTTGTCATTTACCATCGCTCTTCTCTAAGTTGTCCAAACAATTTTCAGGATAGGCGACGGAACAAAAGAAAATGCACTGCCGCTCCTTTGTAATTTGGCTGCACCTTTGATTGGATAAACTGTTTTGTTGCCCGAGATGCACGTGTACGGTGGTTTGACAGTTGGATGACAGATGCACCGACGCTGTTGCGAGCGACGGGTCAGCCAATTTTGGTGTGCTCGCAAGATGAGAAGTCGCGACGCGAGATCGCTGGAGCCGCTCACAGACAAACAGGAATGCAAAGATCGTCGGCCAGACGAGCTGGTGTGAGTTTTTACGTGCGAGATTATGTGCGTGAGGAGACACATAATAAATAGAAATAACATTCGGAAGGTGCTGCCACCTTCGGTGGGCCGAACTATCGCCCTGGTACTTTTTGTTGCGCAGCTCAAAGCGGTGTCCTCGTCGAAAGTACGCGATGCAAAGAGGAGAGACGTACTTTTTAGACAAGACGTTCGTGTTTGAAATTGTAAGAAACAAGGTTTTTCGAAAAAAAACCGATAATTCTAATATAAAGCAAAAAAATTTAATGTTATCTTCTGGATGAAACAATTATGATGAAATAGAAATGGTTGTTAATGCCATTTTGGTAACAAAATTGAATCCGTTTGTACGCGAGAGAAAACAGAAACGTTTTTCATACCAGTTGACAGGACGATTGTTTATAAAACATGCGGGTTAAATCACAGAAAAAAGTTCGGTTTTTTGTAACAAATATGTTACAAAAATAAGTTACATTGCTAATTTAGATCAGTTATCAGTTATCATCGTCGAATGTTGTCCTGTGAAGCTTATCACGGTGTAATAAACATGTTATTCTCTTATTTTTAGTTGGGTTTTAGTTGAGACACAAAAATATAATTGACCAAACAAGTACGCCGTTAAGAATAACTTTCCATCAGAAATACAAACTTGGGTAACACAATATTATCATTATTATTTTTGAAAATAAAACACTAATGAAAAATCTTGATTTTTTGATAAGTCTGACATTAATTTTCATTTGCCTACATTAATAGTTTGAACAAAATTACTATAGTTTTTGTTTTAATTTAAAAAAAAGGTAAAAACTAAAACTTTTTGCGCTGTTTCAAAAGTTTCCATCTTTTTCCTTCCAACGACTAAATGTATTAGAAAAAAGGACGGATGCTGGCCAGCTGACCTTCCAGACAATTCGCTATACCAGATGTGTTCCGTCGCACTCTCAGCAGGCTCCGAATCAACCGCTCTGCTCCAATGAGCGTCCGCCTTACTTTCCAGCACTTTCGCCGTTGACGGCCAGAATCAAAGGCCATGACAGTACAACCGAAAATACGACAACGACGTGTAAAGCAAAAAACGATCGTTCGGGCGAGGAAATGACGTGCTAAGTTTACACACAACTTTACTATCCGATGGAGATGAAAATTCGCTCAGCAATGTGATACTCAGACAATGAAAGACTTGTTCAGATGACTGCGCGTTCGCAGTACTGCCTTCACGAGTTGTAAGGTTACGAATTCCTCGCATCTGACATTACAAAGTGCCAAGTGACAACTCCGAATTTGAGGTAATATTGAAATACAAGTTGAACAATTCTTTTGACATTGATCTTTTCTTGAGCCTTAATATTATTCATTAATTTATTTTTTCAATTATCAATTAAAATCATTCAATTTCATTGAATAAAATTGAATTAAATAACGAATAGAAGTAGTACGGGTCGATGTGACACTCTGGTAATTGTGACACTTATAAATTTCAGTATATATACTGTTAAACAAGCATTAACTGTTTAATTTAATAATGTTTGTACAGACGCAAAATAATATAATCTCTTAAAAAAAAAAAACTTCAAATAACTCATTCAAATAAAATACAAACACTTGTGTATATAATAGAAAAGCATTTCGTTTTCACTTTTATTGTCAGTCTAAGAAGCTTGTCAATTAACTCATTAACATTACTCTGCAACTTTTGACAGGACCATGGGATGCTCCCTAATGTGATAAAACAAAACAAGCCTGAACAAAATTGTACCAAAGAAATCTGCGAGGTGCCAATAAGCCATGCATTACTACGACGGTTGGGATCAGCAGCAACAGCAGCACGCGATGCTGGACAACCACTGGTACTATCCGCAGTACGTCGACGAGGTTTATGCCTATCGCCAGAGGATTCTTCATCCAGAAGAGGATGTAGAACATGTCGTCGATGAGACGAGAGACACTCTCACGTCAGCGACATCTAGCGAACTCTTTCGACTGGAATTTGCCGCCTCTCAGTGGTCCAAGTTGGTGTCCAACGCCGAGGGGCTGTTTAATAAACTCATCCTGAGCAACGTGCTCCCACATAATGAGCAGGACCAGATAGAACAGTGGCTGTGCATGAAACAGGAGTACGAGGAGTGTATAACCAGTGACTCCGTCCAGGGATTCGAGAACATGGTTCCCGATCCAAGAAGGTCCTTGGAAAGGATCGAGGAAGAAACCGACGAGAACTTTCATCGGAATGAATTCGAATCCGAAAGCTGTTCCGTTGAGAGCGAACTTTCAGAGGAGGAGGATGACGAGCAGACGGATACGGACTCAGAAAGTCCGGACTTCCTGGAGAAACTGGACGATTACATGAGCAAGTTCAAGAAGGAAACGGACCGGCTCGTGGAGTCGAAGAAGGACGTGTTTGGCGAGATGAGGACGGATCCTGTTCCTATGGCACCGATGCTGGTCAACAATAACAACGAGTTGCCACCGATCATCAAACCAATCCCGATCAGGAACACGAGTTCTAGAAGAAACTCGATCCTTCCAGGATCAGAGATGTGTCAGGAACTCATGGCCTTTGGAGACTCGCTGAAGAATCAACAGAACCAGAACTACCAGTACGATATTTTCGATAAATTCATGGGAACACAAGGAACGAGCAACATGAACCGGGAGATCGAGCTGCAGAACATCAGCGAGGAGGACAGTTCCGCTGTGAACGCTGCTTATCTGGGTAACAACTGTTGGTTAATGAATTATTGAAGCTTCGTTTTTTGTACGAACTTGTATACTAACTTTTGATCCTGTTTCAGCATTTCAAAAAGACAACTCGCCGGACCTACTAGTCGACGCGCTGAAGAATACTGATTTCTTTGAATCGACGAAAGCGGCCAAGTCTTCAAAAGCCGAGACAAAACAGTCGCAGGTGAAACAAATTCAGACCGACCCGACTGAGTCTCGGTCGAGTACAAAGGATCCGGGCAAAACGTCCGAGACAAAGTTGAGCATCAAGCAGAGGTTTCAGCAGAAGAAGAACAAGACCGAGGAGTCAATGAAGGATTCAAAGGATAAACTGAAAAAGAAATCGGAAAGTAAGAATGACGACGCAGAGAGCGTGGCCAGTGAGAAAAAGTCGACCGATTCGAAGAAGCTGAAACAGCTGAAAAAGGAGGAACAGCGCAAGAAGCAGAAAGAGAGCAAGAAATCGAAACAGAGTGCAGCTGTGACGAAGAGCTCCAAGGACGCTCAGTCGGACAGCGAGGACGAGAAGAGCAGCGCCAAGTTGAAGTCAAGCAAGAAGGCAAAGGAGTCGGCCAAGATGAACACAATTATGAGTCAGATAGACAACGCGCTGAAGGAAAGGTCAACGACGATGAAGAGGACCGTCGAGGAGATCGAAGATTTGCGCAACGAGATTCGCAACGTGCGAAAAACGAGGGACGACCTGCTCGACAGAAAGTGTGCTTTGAAGGAGAAGTGCAAGTTGGAGGGCAACCTTTCGCAGGATGAAAGGCGCGCACTCCTCGAGTGTGGCGAAGTGGTCGAAGTCATAGACCACGTGATTGAGCACAAGAACGAGATGATCTGTGGAAGGAAGGACTTCGACGAGCACAGAGCTCAGAGGGAAAGAGGAGTCCAGATGCTGATGAAGCGGCTGTCCAAGTTGACTGATGGGGAGCTTAAAACTCTCTTCTATCTTTACTTCATCAAAGTTATTGACCTGAAGGAATCGACCAAGATCTTAGAGAGACAACTGGAGGAGGTGGAGATGTTCTACAATGCAAAGTTCCAGGACTACCAGATTGCCACGCAGAAGAAGGTGAAACAATTTTTGCAGTACCAGTACTTGCAGCTGACATCGAAGAATGGCATCTCGGAGCATGACAAAGTCAAGTTCAACAAATATAAAAAGGAGATCAGAGATTTGAGGCAGCAATTGGCTAATGTGACTGCATTGCTGAAGGGAAAAGTGGTGCCCAGGACGAGCAGTCCTTCGAGGATTCCGAGACAGGAACTGAAACAAATTGGAAATAATAACGGGGCTACCACGACGATTACCATGGAAGGGCACAAGATGGTGTTTCGAAAAACGCCGAGTGACAAAATGAAGAAATAGAGGTAGTCTGAGTTTTGTTTCTGTAAATTGATCTGAATCTATTTTTCGTTCTTTTTTTTTTTTTGATGAACAGAAATTTATCGCCAACGCTTGCAAAGGTGTACTTATTTTCAATAACGTTAGGGTAATTTTTAATTCAGTATTCCGAAATGGTCTGGTTTGCAAAAATAGTATTTTTTGTAAACACAAACAAAGTCAAGATCTCTGACATGATTAAGTATTCTTGAGCTAAAGTTTCCTAGAGGTTTTGAAAGCAAATTTTCACACTTTCAATGATCTTTTTTTATTCAATGATGAATAAGCGACTGTAAAACCAATAATACTGAAACGCATTTTAATTATTTAAGTTTGTTACTTTTGTTTACACTTGAAAAATTATAGTAACGTCTGTCCCACCTATTTCTACTTTGCAGTGTATCTTAAAAAAGTAGCATCGCCTTGAAAAAGAAAATAATCCTTAAAAAAAAGTTGATTCAAGTTGTTGAGAAAATATGCCATAAAATTAATGATATAATTAAAGCGAAATCGCTTCAGTTTTTATTATTTAAAACCATAGCTTTTCCAGGCAATGCGATTGAACATCACATTTAATAAAGATATAGTCTAGTATCGAGCCAAAATAAATTTATATTCTAGAACTATAGATGAAATTATTGCAATAATATTTGTCAGTGCAATCAATTTTATTCTACTGTCTTCCTGGCAAAACTTTGCGAAAGTTCAAAACTGCTAAGCATTTTTAAAAGTAAATGTCGATCGTGTGTTTGATAATCAATTAAAATACTCATTTCTGAACACGACTTTCGAAGGCTATAAGCTTCAAATAAAGTTTTTCTATTTCTTAAGAACTGAATTTCATAGAAAAAAAAACATCAAAAAACCTGATGGTAAAAATTCAAGGTAGTTGATCATTTCAATAAATGTTGCTAATGCATTTTAAAACCATCCATCTCCTCTCGTAGATTGTAATCCAACTGATGTCAACGATCAGAATAAACAAAAGCGCATAAAATGCGTGGAACCGCAAGTATATCGATACTATGTTTATCAATAACCAATAATGTATTACTTATTTATTTTTTACAACTTTGTAAATAATAAGTTTGACAAAGAAAGTGTGTCTTTACTTTAATGAAGAAGCGAATCTTCTTTTAATATTTTGTACCATCCAATAAAAAGTATTTTTTCAAGTTTACTCTACGAAAAGAAATTGAATTTAATTGTGCAATTTGTAAAAAAATAAAAATTGTAATTTTGTTCCCAAAAATCTATTTTCACGACTGATTTCGAAAATGTGAAAATTATTTTTATTGTACATAATAAGTTTTCTCGCTTTGTATATTCGAAATTGGTATTGCGTTAATGTCAAACAGGTACAGGGCCCAGTTCTGTAACCTTAAATCCAACGTGCGATGAAGTAATTGTACGCCGGGAAAAAAAAGGATGCAAATGCGCATCTCGAGAAACAGTTTAGCCGAGTTGCAATTGACTCAAAAAAAGAAATTGTGTCATGATTGTAATTATCGATAAACCAATTGCACACAGTGTATTTTTCGTCAACGTGAATCACATGGGTGTGTTGTATAAAAAAAATAAAGTCTAATGCAAAACAGAGAAACTGATATTAGTTTTATGATTAACCACAATTTGGCTAAAATAAGACTAAGATTGATTATCGGTATCGTTTTATCACCGGTTTTGCTGATTCCGTTTGATAAAGATACTCGAACGGCTTATTCGCGACCGATTAGATATATTTGTTTGTCAATATCATGCCTCCTTAGATACAAATTTCATCAACTCAAACTTTGTTGTACGAATCGTCGCTGTAACACAAAAAGGCGCCGATGATTTATTTCTTTATGTCACAATCACACCCGTCTGTTTATACTAATTATTTATCGCTGCTCTTTTCAAAGACAAATGTTCTCATTTTTTTTCTTTTGTTTCATTTACAACATCGGTGCATGCATTATTGTTATCACCGTTATGAATATAATCCTTTCGTGAAGCTCTGATGTAACGCAGAAAAAAAGTATATACAATAACTCATCGTTTTATATGAAAACGTTCAAACTAAATCAGATTAACGTAATTGACTAGACCGTTAAGTAATAAACTTTTATATAAAAAAACATGATAACGCAGGATATTTCTACAAATATTTCCCTCGGAGTAGAAATTTACTTTGGAAATCCTTATGTAAAAAGTAAACTACAGTAGTTTAAAACTACATTTGTTAGGTTTTTGTTTCTTAAATTTGGAAAATGCAATTTCTTTCTAATCCAGGTTTAAGAGAAAAATGATTATTCCCAAATTTGGTCTCTTAAAATTGAAAACTACCGAGAGATGATTTTTGATACCAGAATTGGTTATAAGAATCTTATTACCTAAATTCATCTGAATGTTATCGCGAGAAAATTGTGAAGTAATCAACCTTGCCACTCTTCTAACGGCCTCATTGCAGTGGCACTTGCATCATAGGCGCGTAATCCGCGAGCCTTAAACCCCGGACGGAGCAACAATCTCTTCAGCGGCCAATTTGCCGCGAATTTTCTCGCCTTTCATTTCAGAGGAAACAGTTTGTCAAAAGCGTTACATTTTATAACTCATTACAACCGTTCAAGTGACCATTATCCGAACCGCTACTTGATCTCACGCAATGTCGCGTGTCGAGGATCAGAACACACGCAATTGTCGGGTTTTGGTAGAGCCGATTATGTAATCACAAATTGAAACTCTGCTAATTGATATCAAATCATGATCAAACTCGGGCTCATGAAATCAAATTTAGGCATACAAACTACTCATTATCGCGCTTTACCAAGTTATCATTAAATTTGACAAGTTTGTTGACTTTGAGCAAAATTGCAATAAAATTGTGTGCAGTTTTGAACCTGCTACTGGTCTCTTTTTATTTATAGCTCTTAAATTGAAATGGAAATGTTGGAAGCTTTTATTTTTCTTTCTTTTAATGAACCATTGAATTTCAGTGTTGTTGAAATATGTGTGTAATAAAAGTCACTGTCTGATCATTATTCATTTTCAACTCAAACTTGAAAAGACCAGATTAGCATACAAAAATTAACTTCAATTTTCGGACCATTGTTAATGTTATTACTTAAAAAAGTAGGTAACCTTTCACACATTAGGTGCAGTTTTGAAATGTTTAATTGGCGTTTATTGAATACCTGACAAGTTATTGAAAATGTCCTATTCCAATATTTAAATCCAATTTGAATATCAGCCATTTTTCAAAAAGGTCGAGGAAACTTGATAAATGTCAGGATACATTTAACATCACATTTTGTTGAACAGAATGGTTGTGATTTTGAAAGATGAATGAAAAAGTGCATACAGAACGACAAAAAAGTTAGAAAAGTACAGATAATTTTGCTGTACGACAAAACATGTCATTACCGATCAACTAACTGTATTTAGTGAAATTGACACAATTTTGGATTTGCATTCGAAATGTTTGGCATTTTGCAGCCAATTGCCTTTCAAAAGTCGCGGTCAAACGATGAAGTCGAACTTGTACCCGTGACATTGGTTATACTTAAAACCCCCTGCGAATGGGGTCGATCAAAAAAATCTAATTGATGCCCCTACTGATTTCAATTAATTGCGCAATCAAAACACTTTTCATTTAATCGATCATACGCTCCGATAACCGATTAAATGAACGTTCTACACCACTGTTGGCAAAAAAGAATCGTTTACTCCACTGATTCCATTTTTTTTAACATGATCGTCCGATAAGCTCTTTCGCAATTATCGATTAAATACTTTTCGCGTTTGATATCAGCACTACCTCACTTACATTGTGTCAAATGTTGAACGTTATATTGGCCATACAATGGCACCCGAAATTATCTGTAGAAAAAAGAAAGATTATTTTTTTATTTCAAATTTTGCAAATCAATTACAAATTAAAAATAATATAATCAAATACTATTTGAATCAAACAATTATTCTAAAGACTTAATCGTACCGAAAAGCGAATTAAAGTTTGCGAATGTTGGTGGTGAAGGGTATGAAATATGACATTGTATGAAATCGAATCGCCCGCAAAAACGAGAGCACTTGGAGGATAGCTCGATATCATAAATGCTTCAACAGTGATGGTTCTATTAATTTTATCGCAAATTAATTATTTATGACTTTTTTGTTTCGCAAATTCTCGTGTCCTTCGACCTCTCCTTTTACAGAATCCTCTTAGGTGAATGACTGCAACTGCGCTGGTGGGGATGCCCGGATATTAATCGAAAATTACCGGTAGTTTACGTTTGTTCAACGCGGACAGAGCTACGTAATAGTGAAAGAAAAATATCGGCAGTCAATTTTTTTGCGGCACAATGTTTAGCCGCATATTCGCAGTCGTACTTCTGTTCGCTTCGCAACTGTGTTCGCATTTCGGCGATGCTACCCGCGACACACATCCCGATTTCGATCTCACAACTGTAAGTCGACAAATTGTCATCAACTTGTATTTGCCCATCTTGCACAACTTCCATTTTTCTCATTAATTTAATTAATCAGCCAAATTTGTTTAACAGAGAAAGGAAAGGTATCAATTTATAAATTAATAAAAATTCATCGTGATTAATTTAGCAAAAGTAACATTTAGTCTGAAACTGGTTTAGCGAGTTGAACATTAGTCTAAAAGTTGAAGTTCGATTGGAAAAAAGTGATTTTGAAATTGAAAACAAGAAAATCAGTAATCAGTGCAGACTTGGCCTCTAAAGAATGTCACCTGCCGTTGACAATACAAAATTTGCAACCTTCATTTTTGCAAACTTTACAAAACGATCAAACAAACTTGAATCTAAAAATTTAATTTAATTGGACGAAAAATGTTTAAATTTTAACAAAACTTTTACATTCAATTGACATGAAAAAAAGTGGCGATTTCCCTGCAAGACAATATAAACATACCTTGTTGAAATATTTTTTCGAGGCTAATTGGCAGGTTGTTTAATAAATAACAAAAAAATTATTATCCTCCTTTCTTGAGGGTATAATTATAGTTGGTTATGTCACAATCATCCTTTTTTCTGTTAATTAAAACATGATTAATTGAAACGTGCCGAATTCCCACAGCCAGCTTTAGCTCAAAAATACGGTTACCCATTAGAAATTCACAAGGTCGTGACTAAAGATGGCTACATCTTAGAAATGCACAGGATCCCGTATGGCAAAAACGCCGGCAACATGCGCCAGTCAAGGTCACCCGTGTTGTTGCAGCACGGCCTGGCCGGAAGCTCGGCCGACTGGATTTTCATGGGCCCCGGAAGAGCTCTAGGTAAACTTTCACCTCAAACCTAACCAATCATCGGTTAATCAATCCATCTTGCGACATTCTTTTGAATTCCACATTTTTGTAACTCCCTTTTCATTTTGTTTTTGTTCATTCTTTTCTATTCATTTCTGACGCAATTTAAGACGATACAAAACCAAACGCGAGGCGCGGAAAACTGCGCGCCTTTCGCCGCTCGACTTGCGCTGCGTGAAACGCAAGGATACCTTCTTTCGCGCGCGAATTCGAACGCTGTTATGCGATCGAGAAAAGGCCTTAGTTGCGGTTAATTGTAACAGTTGTGACATGTAAATTGGCCTGCTTTCGCAACCACGGGTTGTCCCGATTTTACTACTATTCTGAGAAAAAAGAACATTTTTACGAGAAAAGAAATATCGCCCTACAAATATAGTTGGCAAATTTTTCCTCCAAAATGTTAAAGTTTCTTTGTTTTCGGTTTTTGGCACCTCAACTTTAATTGATTTCACTTTTTAGGGTACCTTCTCGCAGACTCCGGCTTCGATGTCTGGATGGGGAACAACCGTGGAAACGTGTACTCTAGAAATCATACGACAATGTTGCCGACAGACAAAAACTTTTGGGACTTTAGGTGTTCAAAGATATTATTTCAAACACAAAATAATTATGCGTTTGCATGATTATTGTAACAATTGTGTACAACCATAATTATCACACGCACACATACAAACACAAATTCGCAATCACGTTATAATCCTTACGTGCAACAGAAATGAAAACGTTTGTTGCAATCGAATTGACTGCGCCACCCGTCAAAGGCGGCAGCCTCGATTTCTCCTCGCCTGAATATGGATAAATACGTTGCTATCAAAGATACATCAACTGAAACTAACGTCGAGACAAAAAAAAACATGCATTCTCATATCTAATCCTCGATCGAGATTAAAGGAGACAAGCGGTTCCAGACGCTTTTTGCAATTTGAAATCAATCAAAAGTTTACATTCTTTTCATTCATGTGATGAGTTTCGTGGGAGATCACTAATGAGGGAATGAAAATTTGCAGTTTTCACGAGCTCGGTTTGTACGATATGACTGCGATGATTGACCTCATCCTTCATCAAACGAAGTCCAAAAGAGTGCTCTACGTAGGCCACTCTCAAGGCACCACTCAGTTCTTGGTGATGACCTCGCTGAGGCCCGAGTACAACTCGAAAATCAGTCTCATGGTTGGCCTCGCGCCCGCAGCCTTCACTGGGAACCTACGAGGACCCGTCACCAAGTTAACGGGTTTGACATACTTCGGTGTGGTAGGTCGTGTTTCGAATTGCAATTCTCTTCCTTTTGTAAAATACGTCTTAAAATTCATCCGAGACAAGTTATGAAAAAAAAAATAATAATAAATAATAATAATAATAATAATAATAATAATAATAAATATGTGCCGCACCTGAAACGGATACTAAACTTGGAAGTAAATGTTTTTCAATGAAGAGAAAAATGCATCTCGTATCACTCAGTTAAGATCTTGATTCAGTTTAGTGATAATGTTAACAAAAAAAAAACTGATAAAATATGACACTATGATCTATATCAATAGAAACAAACAAAAATCATACGATAGATTTTTTGAACAGACAATTAATCGATTATCTGATATCAATCAACATTTGATTATGTTGTTTTGATGATTGAATTAAAGATTTCATTTTTCGAAAGTGTAATTTTTCCTTAATTTTATCGTTTAAATTAGATTATTAACATTGCGAATTGAAATATTATCAAAATAATTATTGTTCTAAATTGAATGGTTAAGCAATATGAAAATGAATGTTGGTTGTTTTTCAGTGGGTAGGTGAAAATTTTGGCTATCCAGAACTCGGTTCACGATCAAGTTGGGGCAAGTTCGTGACTAACCTGTTGTGTAGCAGTCACGTGCCAACTCAATTATTCTGCACAAACGGGCTCTTTCTAGTCGCTGGTTTTAGCCGGAACGAATTAAACAGGGTACTTAATAGTTTCTTCAATTCATCATTAATCTTACAATTTGAAGTTTAATTACAGTATTTGAATTGATTTAATTTATGTTCAGGACAACATAACAGTGATTATAGGTCATGTACCTGCAGGAGCATCTTGGAAACAGGCTATTCATTACGGCCAAGGATATTTAAATCCAGGTTTAAACAATTTTATCATCCGGATAAATTAATTATCAATTCATTTATTAGTTATTATTTTTTATTTGTAAAAAAATAATTTAATAATTTAATTTAATAGTAAATTTGAATAAAATTTTGTTTGTTTCTCAGGGTATTTTAGAATGTTTGATTATGGTGATCCAAAAAAGAATTTAAAGTTGTATGATTCGCCGGTGCCACCAGAGTATGATTTGGAACAGATTAGAACACCTGTTGCATTGTTCAGCAGTCCTGAAGACTGGTTGGCAGGACCAGAGGTACTACATTTTTAAATCTGAGTATTATAAAAATTGCATATCTATTTTATTTTGTTGGTTCAAATGAAAGTACTATCCATTATAGAAATACACGCGCTATGCTATCAGCATCAATACTTGACTGAAATATTCTTTGTAGCAATTATAATTGCTTGTTATAAAACTCTGTAACAAACAATTTCAACATTACAGATAAGATGCGAAAATAATACCTTCGAAATCTATTTCTCAATTTTTGCGACACTGATTTATTAACTCTTGTAAAAACACTTGAGATTTGAACCAATCTCGATTGAAATCCAATCGATCTATTTATCTATTTCACTTAATTTGTTGGATCTACTCATAGTTTTATTAATTACAGGATGTTGAACTTTTAACGGACAAGTTACGAAGCGTCGTTTTTCATCAGAAAATTGAGGATTACAACTTCAATCATTACGATTTCATCTGGGGAAAATATTCCAAACAACTAGTCTTCCTGCCTCTTTTGCGATTACTGCAAGATTACAGCCATAATAGATTTTAAAATCGAGTTACGATAATATATATGACTATAGGAAAAGGAAAATACGAAAAGTTACCAAAATAATAACCAGATAACCATTTAAAACATTATTTATTATTTATCTTGGTAACTTTTCTTGCTTTGTTTTTCTTATTTTTAGACCGCGGAAAATGTAGAATTTTACATTTTCAAGTCATTTTCATAACTTATGATATTTTTAATAAATTACAAAAGTATGGAATTTCATTCTAAGGTAGAAAATCCGCTAAAAAAGGAAAAAAATATTATTTATATGAACACATTCTTTAGCATCGGTAGAATATGAAATGATTTAAAAAATGATAGCTATCAGATTAAATAAAAGAGAAAATTAAATATGAAGTTAATGTTGAAATACATTGCGCATATGGGGACAGTGTTAAGTTATGCCAAAGAATAAATTAATTTCATATTGAAATAACCGAATATTTTTTTAAGAAACCATTCATTCTTCAAAGTGTAACAAATTTTTTAATTTAGACAAACTACGATTAAGGCACGTACTCCGGGCGCGTGTCCTGTTTCTTTTTATTGTGTTTTAAAATTGTGACTTACTGAAATTGGACCTAAGTTTCTAAAACTGCTGATCACTGTGCATGCATCAATTCAAGTTTTAAAATATTTGTTTATTCCTTTTTTCAACTTTTAGCAAAACTAGTTGACCTAATGTTTAAAATCTACATATGAAAAATGTATGAATATATGAAAATTTATCTTTCCTCTTGCCCCATCTCTGGTTATCGTATATATTTTTGATATTTTGTTTTTTCATCTAAATTTTCATTCTAAATAATAAAATTTTCATTCTAAATAATATAATTGCGTGTCATTTTCTCCCGACTTAACTTATTTCTTAGTTGCATAACGCAGTAAAAAATATGTTGGGTTAATTTTTTTGATTATTTTATTATTGGATCAGCAGAAATAATTTTGTTTTATTTTATAATGATAACCATGTTTTGGTCAAATTATTATTTTTTGTTTCAATAAAATTTTTTAATCACATTATTGTAATTCACGTTCTTCTTTTTCATCATATTCCAATACCCCTCTTCTTTCGTCGCTCGGTGTCGAACAAAAAATAAAATAATAAAAACAAACAAAAATCGTAGTTTCTTATAGACAATTAATCAGAATTTGATTATTTTGTTTTGATAATTAAGTTAAAAATCTCTTTTTCTCTGAACTTTTGCAATTTTTTCTGAACAGTTTCATTTATATTGTAAGATGAACATCGCGAAGTAAAAATGTTAAATAATGTTCATTTTGTATACCACTTAGAAGAAGAAGACTAAGTAAATGCTTGCTTTCTCTAACACCACGGAAAACGTACGTGCAATGTATTTCAAAATAATATTAACAAAAAACAGTAAAACTTTTCTTCATGAGTGTAACTTATTCCAGATACCATTTCAAATAAATTATTCCAATTTTTACAATAAATATTTTGTTATTTTGAAAGAAATTACGAATATTCTACCTTAATTAATAATTTTGTTTGAAAAACACTTGAAAATCTAATGAAAATTTAAATAATGACAATGAAACATATACGTGTAATCTGCGGTTTACTCATTACGTACAAATAATTGTGATTGTTGATTTAATTTTTATTGACTATTTAATTAAAGTATAACAAAATGAAAAGCGATAATTTTTGTCTGAATAACAAAATTCAAAAAGAATGGTTATACATTTGGGTTTAAAAATATATATAATTATGAATAATAAAGAACCACATTGTTGCCGATTCACGAAAAGGTCAGTTAAATCATTAGATAGAATATCATATCTGTGATTGTTATCAGCTTTGATCTCTATCATTTTTTTTTTTTTTCATACAAAAAAGAAACACTATTAATAATGGCAATTTCACACGTGACTATTTCCAAGGACAATACTAGAACTAGAGAATGCAAAATTTTGCAATAGCAAATCCTTAGAATGATGAATCACATCGCATCGCTTTGATTATGAATATGCAAACTGCAACAGTTTGTGCGTAACAAAAATAATATTTATGCGTAATAATCTTTCTTTTAGATAAACGTGAATAGCAATGATATGAAAGATGTATAATGCCCGAAACAAATGAGTTGATTAACATTCAACGGACATTTTTTTATGTATAATACAAATTGTTCAATTTCTATTTGAATATGCATCATTCTAATAGAAAAATTTGAAAATCATTTTTTCGATGAGAAAAGAATACCTACAAAAAAATAAAAATATATATATATATCCTGTGCGTGGTGAAAGAATAATTCGAATAATTTTGCAATACTGATGTTATATTATTTGTTAAATGTTTTTTGAAATAATATTAATATTTAATCTTGATATCGGCAAAAGTGGTAGAAAAAGGACTCCAGCAGCGATCGATATAGACCGCGCAATTGCAATTTTGATATGATTTGTTGTCCTCCTTCTTATAATGACAAATAATCCGACAATTGTTCTTGAATGATAGGCCAATCAGAATCACATATTTAAGATAAAACTCTGAAGCATTTTAAGCTTGTGAATTAATCTTAAGAATTGATTATAATCGGACATTGCTTTTGTGTATAAATTTTGATTCGAGCGATAATCCATTGAGTCCTGCACCGACTGCAATCACAAGCAGAATGTCAAAAAAATTCATCAGTCTGCTTTGCATTGCGCTGCTTTTCGAAGCAGGTACCCTAGGGATACCGTATGCTGCACGGCAGCACTACAACAGTATTGCTAACAAAAATCTCAGTGCTACTAAACCAACCGTTAACGTGCTAGAATATCTGCGATCCGGTGCAACCCATCCTCATCATCATCTAAATACAGTGAGTATAATTTTGTACGACAAATTTCTTTCACGATTATCCTGCAAATCACTAGAGAACCTCAATTTATTACAATTTGAAAAACATTTATCAAAAAAATATCATTTTCCTCAAAAGATTTACTTAAGCATGAAAAATTGAGGCGCCAGCAGAATCGATAATTTTAAATTTGTTTGGATCAATCAGAAAACAAAAAAGACATTGACAGATTACAAGTATCTGATTATAAACAATAAAATAAACACGTTTACAATCGAAATTGATGCTTATTAAATGCTTTGATTGATTTATTTCAGAATGAAATCATTAACCTGTACCATTATAACGCCGAATCCCATCATGTGACAACCGACGATGGTTACATATTGGAATTGCATCGTATAACCGGCCGAAATCCTACAGCCAATCGACCAGTGATACTACTCATGCATGGGTTACTGACTAGTTCATGTGATTGGGTCATTGCAGGCCCCGATAATGGTCTTGGTATGTTACCGAACTGTGCTAGTTCATTATCAATTTCTACTTTCAATTGGACGATAAAACCAAGTTCAACAAAACTTGATAATTCAAACACCTGCTAACTCCTAACTAACTATTATAGGATTCATTTTATCCGACGAAGGATTCGACGTTTGGATGGGAAACGCTCGAGGAAATACCTACTCAAAAAATCACACGAAATATGATGTCGATTCTCGTAAATTTTGGGACTTCAGGTATTTTCATTGTTCAATAATTGTTCATTGAATCAACTATTTCAATCAATTTTTTGTCTGAAATAATTACGTTATTCGATTGCTTTTTAGTTGGCATGAAATCGGATATTATGATCTACCAGCTACAATAGACTACATCCTGAAGAATACAGGACAAGAAAAATTGCACACATACATCGGACACAGCCAGGGTACTACAGAATTTTATGTGATGACCAGTGAGAGAAGCGAATACAATGACAAAATACACAGAATGATTTCCTTAGCGCCAGTTGCTTTTTCTGGAAACATGTTCAGTCCTTTTATAAAATTCCTTTCCTATAACGTCGACCTTTCCGAAGTAAGTCCATGCATCAAACTTAATTTTGAAGTACAAAATAACTTTTATATCAACAATAATTGTAACTTAACAATTTTTTAGTACCTCTTTGATGTGTTAGGAATCTACTCAATCGAAAATAACCAGGAGTTAATCCAATTAGTAACAAAGATATTGTGTTCTGACGATTCGTTGTTACAAACAGTATGCCTCAACTTAATTTTCATGGTCTGTGGTTATGATCAAGCACAAATGAACATGGTAAGTACATTAGATGACATTTAAATATATATATAACAGCTTGTTCATTATGGACAGATAATCCTATCAGGTAAATAATTTTTCCTATGAAAATTTGTTTATTGAATAGGCGGTGAATAATCGATGATTGAATTATAGGTAGTTTTCATAAATTTGATTATGGATTCTTTGGAAATTTGGACAAGTATGATTCCAGTACACCACCTACGTACAACACTACAAACATTAAGGTTCCAATCGCCATGTTCTATAGTCACAACGACTGGCTTTCGCACCCGGAAGTATGTACTGAGATTAATTAAGTTTTGAACAATTAATTAAATAACAAATATTTATTTTATTTTAACAAATTTCATTTTCTTTTTTAGGATGTCGACTCTCTGTATAGAACTTTAACTAATCCCATCGGTAAATTCAAGGTGCTATTCGATGAATTTAATCACTTGGATTATTTATGGGCAATAGACGTAAAATCATTAGTTTATCAAGATCTACTGAGAATGATTACCATGAATTAATTATTTTCATATTGAGCGATTTCGCTTGACTTTATGAGTACAAAATAACAGTTTCAATATGTTAATGCAATATTATCAGTGTTTACTATATTATTATATTACATTACTAATTTTTATTAGTGTACCGACTCTCTCATACAAGAAACTGTTAATTATTTAAAACAATTATATAATGTGGAAAATTGTCAAATCTTGTAGAGGTACAAGATTTGTAACGATTGTATTGGGAAGGGTTGATAGCATGTATACATTATTTTTGGTTTGTACAAAGGAATGAATGAATATACTGCGATGTACTTTTGTTTTTGCGATGTTTTTTTGATAAGCTAGATATTTTGATTTTAACGTTACGTGAATTAAAATTCGAATGTTTTAGATCTCAATAGTTGTACTCAAATAATAAGCATATTGTTGGAATTGAATTATCAACAAACTTAATATTGATTAATTGCAATGTATTAAATTGTCATTATTCTCGAATCAACTGATTACGTACAGCCGAGGATTAAATTATATAAAGTGTAAAATGTGAAGATATCAAAAAACTTGGCATACTTTCTATATATCTTTTCGTGCAATTCGTCATAGAACAATATTAAATTTTATGCTCAAATTTGAATCAACTTATTATTATAGACATTCAATAATAAAATATGAATTAAATTTTGCAATATTTTCTTTAGGTTTAGAATAGGTATTTAAAATGGAAAAAATGTAATTGGTTGGAATAAATTTTATATTTTATGTAAAATACAGGCAAAATGTTGATTAATTTTATATTCCATACATCCTTTTATAACATCAAACAAATGAAATACGACGATTCAACTAAAATATCAAAAATTCACTTATCATTAAACGCAATTACTATTATAATTTTTTTTGTTTTAAACTGTTTTAAAATGTTTAACATTTATCCTTTGTCCACATCAAACATTTTTATCATCATCATCGTATTTCGATAAAATTTTAATGATGTCATCATACACAATAGTCTTTGCATCTCGTCCAAATATAAAATCTAAATGATTAAATTCTTTATCAGAAACTTCATACAAATAACTATTTGTAATTTGAGAATGCAAATTGTATACATCCTAAAAAAATCATTATTTAATATCTTCTATTTTTTGGCTTTTCAATCAAGTTCATTTCTAAACCTACCTTAGGATTAGCCAACCAATCATTTTGACTAGAAAACATGTGAACATCAAAACCAACACTTGCCAAATTGTAAAACGGTGGGAGTTCAGAAAAGTACTTCATTAAATTTCCATAAATTCCATAATTGAACTTTTGAAGCCGACCTGGACAGAAATTTAATTCAAAGTTAATTTATTCAAGTTAAGTTTATTCAAATTAATTTGAAATAATAATTTAGTTTACTCAATTTCTATCTTTATACTAATACTTAACCTTCCAAGTAAATCTGAGCAAAATGTCGAAATTGTTTGATTGATGCACCAGCAGGCAAGTGAGCCATAACTAATTCAAGAACGTTCTACAAAAATAATAATCAAAATAATAATCAATTGATACAGATTCATAACTGTAAATTAAATTTATTTTGCGTTTTTACTCTGTCCATCTGTTTTTCGCTAAACCCACAGATTGAAAAAATTATTGATGAACATACGAATTGAGTAAAGGAAATGGGATTGCAAAAAGCTGATTTAAAGAGTTGTCCCAAAGTTCCTGTTGGATTGAAACCGTACTCTCCTATCCAACTCATAAGCCACTAAAAACAAGTTTCCTATAATATATCGAAAAATCTTTCAATCATTCAGATTCCAATTTTTTCGTAGATACACACTGCCACACTTTCTGTTACGTGTGTCAACGTTTTAAAAACCGGGCTTTCCATATTTGTTAAATTCCCAATCGGAGATAAGTAAATTGCGGTTTTTATTTTTTCATTATATCTCGGTACTTCACTGGCCATAATATATGAGGCTATAGTTCCCTGGCTATGACCCATGTAATATATTTGACTTTTTCCAGTGACAAGTAAAATGTAATCAATCATTGCTGGGATGTCATAAACTCCTATTTCGTGGAAACTGAAGTATTTTTTTTAGTTGAAAAATACGTTTGTCAGATTTAATTTGTTATTAGATAATTCTATTATATTATATCTCAACTTTTTACCTGAAATCCCAATATTCTTTGGAACCAACTTGGAGGGATGCATGTTTATTAGAGTATTTATTACCTCTTGCGTTTGCAAGCCAAACGTCATATCCCTGATCAGCCAAAAGGTAAGCTACAGTAAAATGATATACAGGGTGAAAATAATATACATTTTTTTCCTGTGTTAACAATTAATTTGTTTTACAAATATAATATATTCTATTAATAAAAATAAAACAAAATCAACTTTGTTTGTTCATTCAAAAAAGAAATTTGTTATTCATACCTAAACCACGTTTTGGACCTAGAAGAACGAAATCCGAAGAGGCGCATAAAAGTCCATGCATCAAAAGAACAGGATATTTTTTATTGAACGTTGTATTATAAGAAGTCATTCTGTGCATTTCTAATATAAAGCCGTCATCTGTTGTCACAGTATGTATTTCTGAATTATATCCATACTTGGTAATAAGTTGAGGCTGTAATGAAAAGCAATCGTTTTTCATCATCTCAGCTCTACTTTGAATCAATTTCTTTTGAGACGTAATATTTGCTTGAAAAATGACAAAAATCGTACATACGTTGATAGATGGATTATTATTAAGAAGGTCGTGTTATTAGTATTATTAAGATTTCCAAGGAACAAAGAGACAAAAGATAGGAATAAAATTATAACAAGTTTTTTTTATACGATTATTTAGCAATGATAAATGTGTTGTGAATATTAACAAAATATTCTAGTTGAGACTAGATGGCGTTAATTTATTATTATTTTTTTTGTGAAGTTACATACATTACAGTTGTTGCAATTCTAATGAGTGCAATTTTTTAGAAATTTTGCATAGTTAATTAATATGTTTTTCTCTACTTTCTATTAAATTTTATTCAAATCCTAATTAAAGAATCTTATATAGACTAATAAATTAGGTTAGCTTTCATAAGACTCCAATGTATTTTACTGTTACCTTTTCAAACTAGCGAGTGAATATTTCTATAAAATATTAAACAAAGATCGTTTTCATATTTGTTTGAAGTTTAAGTATTAAAATGTAAGATTTGTACGAAAAACATCAAGTTTTTTACGTTCGTCAAGTTTTCTCTAGATATACTCAACTGATTTCGTACAATTTATTAGGGACTCTTTGAAATATATAAACGTAGTTAGAACAATAAAAACATCGTTAATCGTTTTTTTATTACGCTATTATAAATAAAATAAAATTTCAGATTCGTCCACTACAATTTCATGTTTTATATATTTTGATATATATTAATAAAAAATAAAATTTTGTTACTGTTCTTAATAACTGTATTCACCTCACATCAGCAGCACTTTGAAAGTTTTATTTTTATTTAAAAAATTGCGTGAGAAATCATAACAACCGTAATGTGCTAAAAAAATTAATCAATTAATCGACAACCCAAGGTAAATGAAAAAAATTGTTTAAGTTTTAAGATTTAAACAATGTTTAAGCATCCTAACTTTCTCTAAATTTTGGTTCAAACATGATATATTTTGTAATTAATACTGGATTTTTAATAATTTATACCTTTGAATTTAGTTATAAATTTTTTCCATTCATGGTTCCCTCTTAATTTTATTTTATATACAACAGTTTTATTTTTACTTACAACAGTCAAAAAACTATCCGGATTTAAAATATCAGATTTGACATTAGCAAAAATTAAAACAAGTAAAACAGTAATATACATGACTATATGAGAATGATTAACCACGCGTGTTATTCATCACTTACTAAAGTTTTGATGAACAAAAAATCTATTTTCGCGTTATGTATTTCCGATCGATATAAAAATAATTAGATAAAACAATAAAATCGCCGCAATTTCAACATAAATGATTATTTAACGACCGTGCCAAGGACAAAAAATTGACAATAACAACATTGTCTCAATAAAAAATGTATGATAAATATTAATATATAATCATTATTAGTGGCAGTATTGATTAATTAACTTTGATCACCAAATAGAGCAAAAATTAAAAAAATTATTCTCACCATAAATAATATCATAAATGAACAAAAAAATCAATTAAAAAGATAGAAATAAATTAATATAAAAAATAGTATATTATTAAGTAAATAGAATGCCCATAAAAATCTTTACCTACCTAATATCATAAACAAAGAAATCTTTATCAATATTTAAATATGTCACAACAAAAATTAACAACAAGTTCCTTGAAACCGTATCTCAACATTTTCATCGTTGAGTATTCTTCGATATTTTTACAAACACATAATCCACAGAATGAACAATGAAAATTAACACCAATCGGATGTTACGATTGAATCTTTTGAATGTAAATTAATAACATCTCTCTTGATATCATTCGTATCAGTTCATCCAATGAATAATCAGATAAAAGTGAATTGAAATTCTCTGAACGTAGAAAGTGCACTGAACTAAATGCACTTAAAAAAAAACTTTCCACAATCGAAAAAATATGTTGATATTCCTTCGATAAAATAATTTGTTCATTTATTATATTCATATACAAATTTACATCTCGTAATTGTACTTTCACCATAGTTTCCGTAAACATAGCTGTCGCATATCAAAAAAACATTTCATATTCCGAAACAAAGCACCTACGTGACCTATGCAGTGATTTATCTTTGCGAATGGTTCACGAGGTCACTCGGTCCGGAGACTTGCATCGTGTTAGTCAATGCTCACGATGAGACCGTTGATCTTCTGCGGAGAGAAATCATTTTAAAAACCTGGTGCACGTTAGTTTACGAAAATAGTTCAGCAATGTTGCCGATACCTTTAGTACAACTTTGCCTCGTGTGTTCATTGGTTCTTCCAGCTTTGACCACAGTGAATGTTACCAGTTACTTTGAATCTCGTGGCAAAAATTTGGTACGTTGTTCTTAAAATATCAAATCATTTTGAATTCTTGATACAAATTAAAATGATGTTTAATCATTTAAAAGAAAAAAGAAACGGAATAAATGATTCAAAGAAAAGTTCGATGTAACAATATTCATTTGCAAATAATCTTACTCAGAACTTTAACAGGTTCATGTTTTCTTGTTGGTCTAATTAATTTGATACAATTTAACAAAAAGCAGATTGAAATGATATTCGAATGAAAATTTCAAACTCCACCGCGACTGTTCGACTTAACCTAATTGAATGTAATGTATGCATACTCTGTAAGCAATGAATAACTAGTTGCAAAAGTCACACGTCGAGCAAATCTACGCAACGATTCGTGTTAAAAAAAAAAATTGTTCTCGCAACGTTCTGAGCGAATGAAGTTATAACACTGATCAGATTAAATTAGAATTGATAATATTTTTAAATATGATTTCAAGCCAAAATATAACTCGTTTACAATTCTTCTTTGAAAAATTGTATAATCTGAATGAAATGTTGATTTTCAGTACCAGTTAAATGTTCTGCCGGAATATGAATTGCAGAGATATTCATTTCCAGTGACCATGAATGGTAATTCAAGCTCGAACAAAATCTCTGAAAATGAGGAAACAATTTTATACAGGATGCCCGCAGGACCGAAATCACCGAAGGCTTCTGGCAAAAAACCCGCATTCATTCAACACGGGATACTCTGCGATTATGATCCCTGTATTGTCAACAAACCTTATATTGCTATTGGTAATGATTCATTTCAAGATAAAATGTATTAAACATTCATCATTCTGCAGTTTAATAACAGATATGACAAATACGTACTTACGAATTTGTTTGACAAAAGCACTGAAATGCAACTGATTTGAATCAAAGGGAAGTAGAACAAAATGAAAATGAAAATTTTCGTTTGATATTCCAGCGTACATCCTTGCGGATCGAGGATACGACGTGTGGCTTGGAATAAGCAATTCCAGCATGGCTGAAAATTTGACATCGTAAGTTTCTTTTTTTCTTCTTTGATTGATGTCTGAATATTTATATTTGAATTACGACAAAATGAAATTTTCTCAGGAATGAAGAAAACGAAAGAAAGCGCGTGGACGATGTGGCGAAATTTATCCTAAATGCAACCAACATGGATGAATTATCAGTCATGGCTCATTTCAACAATTCTGTGCAATTTTTCGGAGTCACAGCTCCAGTTGTGGAAAAAGAAGATGAGGTAAGATTGTTCGACAACATTTTAAACAAAAATAACCGATTCTGATTGAAACAAATGTATACAGTCAAAGTGGACGAGATGGATCGATTCCATTCCTGGAGTTCGAACTGCCAAACGATGGTACGAAAAGGGGAAGAATTATGCTACAGGTTGATCCATTTTTTACTAATCAAAAAATCAAAAAACAACAAGGAGAAATATTAAAGATACAACATTTTCTTAGACAGTTACATTAAGATTGTGAGGACCTTTGATTATCTTGGCCGAAAGATAGATTATGTCAAGGATGACCTCATAGCTAGGGATTTAAAGGTACTTGAAAAAAAATTTTTTCTTTCAAACTAGTCAGGAAAGCTAAAAATAATCAAATAATAATTTGTCGTGTCTTTTCAGAATATTGTCCTCAGGGCTTGGGGAGTTATGAGATACATGGTCGCGCCGACTTTTACGATTGATGATTTTTCAAAAATGATAGATCATCCCGATGTTAATCTAGATACAGTTTGTATTTTTTCATTTATGTTTTAACTGCTTACCTGAAATTAAAGTCAACCTTGGACAGCAAGAGCTTTCTGAAACCAAAAATTAAACAAATAAATTAAATATTGGAAAAAATAATACTAAATTTGTATAAAATTTAAAAACATATTTTTTCAAGGAAAAGTTGCAATTTCTGCAACGAGGAAAAAACAAATTGTGCAATAAAAACACACCAGTCGATAGATGCGAGATATCAACTGATCTTAGCATAACTTTATGATTACAGTTACAATTGTTAACAAAATATGGATACAACACTGAATCTCATCATGTAGAGACAGAAGACGGTTATTTGTTGACTCTGCATCGAGTGATCGGTAAAAAGACAGATCCTCCCACAGTGGTTCCTCTCAACAAAACTGTCATCTTTCTTCAACATGGTATTCTCGCAAGTTCAGCAGATTGGGTTTTGATGGGGCCAAATAAATCTTTAGGTAGTTACCAAAAATACTTATTTTTCTCTTAAATTTTTGTTCCATCATAAATTCGCTTGCTAATAATATTATTAATTGAAACGTCATTTGATTAATTATCAAATCTGATCTGAATGACTTAGAAATAATTTTGTAGCTTATCTCCTAAGCGACGAAGGGTACGACGTTTGGATGGGCAACTCTCGAGGGAACACTTACTCGAAAGGCCACGTGAGCATATCAGTTTCGGACGTAAAATACTGGGATTTTTCTTGGCACGAGATTGGTTTCTACGATTTGCCTGCGTCTATTGATCACGTACTTGCAACTACAGGACAGGAACAAATTTTTTACATCGGCCATTCCCAAGGAACGACTGCTTTGTTTGTGTTACTATCCGAGAAGCCCGAGTACAATGACAAAATTATCAAAGGTGTCTTGTACGCCCCGATCGCTTACACGGAAAACATGAGGTCTCCTCTTATAAAAGTACTAACTCAATTTTCGAGTCCACTTTATGTAAGTCAACTTACTATTTTTATAAACTTGAGTTCAATTTTACTTGCAAGAAAGTTTTCTTTTGATCATTTTTTATAGTACGTTTTGCGAGCCATGAGGGTTTATGAGTTTCTGCCTACAAATGCACTTTTAACAAAACTGGGAAAAGATGCCTGCGAAGCAAGATCTGTCTACCAAGTATTTTGCAGTAATGTCTTGTTTTTGATAACTGGCTATGACACAGCGCAGTTGAATAAAGTAATCACAATAATTATATTTTTTTCATAAGCAAATCAATCAGTTCAATTGAATTTTATTTTTCAGACTTTGGTTCCTGTCATTTTCGGTCATGTTCCTGCCGGAAGTTCTGTCAAACAGTTGTTCCATTACGCGCAAGAATATAAATCAAGTAAATTACAATTACAATAGTTTGTTTGAATATATTTTTAATGAAAATTTCAAACCATTGTGTAATCATTGTGTAATCATTAATTACAGAAAAATTCCAACAGTTTGATTATGCGATTCCGTTCATGAACCAGAAAAAATACGGACGGTCTACTCCACCAGAATATAACATCAGCAACATCAAAATACCAGTCGCGATATTTTATGCATCGAATGATCTTTTAGCTGATTATAGAGTGAATATTTTAATTTTAAAGGAAAACATTAATCTTGATGATTTTATACAATGTTAATAATATTTCAATTTTACATCATTCTTAGGATATAGAAAAACTGGCATCCGAGTTACCACATGTGGAACTTAAATACAAAGTACCATACGACCATTTTAACCACGTCGACTTCAATTTCGCGATCGAAGCACCGAAACTTATTTATGAACCAACTATTAAATACATTCGTAATTCTGTTAAGTAATTCCTAAAGACTGTCAAGTGATCTTTTTTACTGTACATAGAAAAATAAACTACTTGATTTTATAGAGTTTAATTTGCTATTCAAAAAAAATTGTTATAAATTAGCTAAACCTTTATGAACACGAATACAATTCTAATGACGATTTGTTTAATTACCAATGTCAATTCGAAAGTGAAAGTTCCCCAGCAATGGAACATTTTAGTTTGTCGAAATAAGTTAATTAGCATTTGTTTATATTGGAAATTTAATTTCAATTGGGGTTCCATCTGGATGTTACGATGGAATAAACACAGTTTATTCATTCCAGTTTGATAACAATTCAAGCAAACATTTTTCTTTTCAATGCGTTTGGTAAAAACATCGTTTATATGTTGCTTTTTTTTCCTTTAAACATTTAAATGACTCGTGAACGAGAGTGCCTTTAATTAAGAATGTTTTTATATCTAATTACAATCTGTCGACATCGTACGAATTTCTTGATATAAACAATTTCGAATTGCAATTTCAAATAGTCTATTTTTCATTTAACGATAAAATGTACAACGTTGCCCACTGGATTTTTCTTTTCAATTGTTTTCTTGTGATTCAGTTTGGAACAAGTGTTAAAAGCAGAAGTATCATTAATAACAAGATTGATTTTCCTGATGATACTGTAATAAACTTTTTTTAAAAAATTCAGCGTTAAACTTTAATACAATGCAGATTTGTCCAATTAAGTTTTCACGTTTTTACTCAGGCTGGTGTCGCTGCTTTGCACGGATATGGAAGTGAAATTCATTACATGAAAACTTATGATGGATATACTGTAGGCATCCATAGATTAATAAATAATAATGATAATTTCATAGAAAAAAAAGGTGTTGTTCTTTTGATGCATGGGTTATTTTGTTCTTCGTCAAGCTGGCTTTTGGGTGGTATCGACAAAAGTTTACGTTCGTATCTAGTCTAGATTAAAAAACAGAAAAAAAAATTATACAAACAGTTTTTAGAATTAATCATTTTGCAGCATACATTTTATCTAACGAAGGATACGATGTTTGGATGGGAAATTTTAGAGGCAATAAGTACTCACTAGGTCATGAAAACCTGTCCATTGACTCCTCCAAGTATTGGGATTTTTCGTGAGTACTATTTCGGACTTCAAACATGAAATTTAAATTATATCTAAAACAGATTCATATTAGTTAATTTATAATTTGTTTTCTTAATTTTTACAGATGGCATGAAATGGGTGTATATGATTTGCCAACTATAATTACATTCATAAAATATCGAACTGGTGTCGAAAAATTGTTTTACGTTGCCCACAGTCAAGGAACAACAGCTTATTTCGTAATGTCAAGTCTCTACCCACAGTTCGCAAAAGAAAATGTACACGCTGCAGTCGCAATGGCACCCGTCGCTTATTTAAATAATATCAAGAGTCGAGGTTTTCGATTGCTATCCAATTTCGTCCACCGATTCGTTTTCGTAATTACAGCTCAAATTACTATTTCATTGGTGTTTAATTTATTTTTTGCTGAAAATAATTCTTTACCATTTATCGTAGAATTCTGTTAAGGATTTTTTGTCACTCCATAACATGGGTTCACCTTATGAGATTTTTCAAAATGTATTGGATTATATTTGCGATTTTCACAACAGGTTTACACACTTGTGTGACAATTTACTCTTTTTTATAAGCGGGTATGATCAAGAACAGATGGACGAGGTAAATTGTTATTTGATCATCAAATCTATAAGGCTGTTTATAAATCGTTTAAATCCAAAACGTAATCATATGTTGCATCGTAGGAATTGATACCTATTATATGGAATCATGTACCTGAAGGAGGATCCATGAAACAAATTATGCACTATTCGCAATTGATAAAATCAAAGAGATTTGAAATGTACGATTATGGAATGATACAAAATTTGTACTATTATTACAGTATTTGGCCCACCGAGTACGATCTATCAAAAAGCGAAGTCGAAGTGGCTCTCTTTTATGGAATGAAGGACTGGATTTCAACTCCAGAAGTACGTTCATAAAAACTTCAATTTACTCTAAATAGCTGAGGCAACTAATTATCCAACTTATTTAGCATTCAATTTAATTTGATATTTTTCATTCGCTTATCCTTTCAATGAAAGTAAAATTAAACACTAATTTATATTGCATTTTTATAGGATGTTGCATTGCTAGAAGTTGCGCTGCCCAATGCCAGAATGTTCCAAATTGAGTACGAAAATTTCACCCATATTGATTTCCTATGGGCTAATGATGTTAAACAATATGTCTACGACGATGTTTTGTTTTACTTGAACTCGTTTTCAACTAAATGAACATAAAGGTTGTATAAAGTGGCATTAAAGATTGTTGTTGATTGAAAAATTGTTGAGTAAAAAAAGTCACAGATTTAAAAGTTTAAATTCATTGTGTGATTTTATTGTTGGCGGAGAACAACAATGATTTTTTAAGGCATTTCAGTTTTGTTCATAATCAGAAAACAGATAATCTTCACATGATAAAAAAAAACATCACTGAAAGGCGGTTAGTAAAACAGGAACCATGATCTGCATTACTTCTCTTAAACCTATAAACACATTCAGTTTATATAACATGAAACTTAAACAGATATTGAACTTGATACATGATCGCAATTGAATGTCATACAAAAATCCATATTGCAACGGTTGCAAAAATGTAACAAATTTCAACCAAACTCTTATTTACAAGAATGAGGAGTACACAACTTAATTATACGATTGATATAAAAATTATAATACTTTCGAGATAAATGTTTACACTTAATACTTAAATATAAATCGCTGCATTGTTAATTGTTTTGCTCGTTGTTTTGTTTGTAATATAAAATATCATATCTTTAATAATTTTGTTTGCGTTGATCATCAATAAATAATCTTTTTTAAAGGCATTAAATATCTATAATTCACAATCATGAATATTTTATTTATAAAATTGTTCGAAAAATACTTAAAATTCTGCTAATTGTAAAGCACCACCGGTATCTAAGTTTTTAAGCTTATGCCCACGAAATTATTTCATATAACATTCGTATGAAATTTACACAATCAAAAATTTATCTGTGCAGGTACAGCTCATTCGAAGAGCTAACTTTATTCGACGTGAAAACTTTATTTTCCATCTGTTTAAAAAAAATGCAAACAAATTGCTTCTTAATTCTAAGGTTTTTGCAAATTCTTTGCAATAAATAAATATTCCTTGCCGTTTAAATTACCAAAAAAAAAAAAAAAAAAATTCGGCGATTGTCACCATATTAGGTAAGATGCATTCAAATACAGTCGAGAAAAATCTTTGAATTTATTCGCAAAAACGTAACGATTACGTTCATCATCAGTACTGCCGAGGAAAATAGTTGGTATTGAAAACGTTCCAAAAAATGGCAGCTGTCATGAGACAAAAGTAAGTGACAATGCTGGCCCACCAGATAACTTTTTCCCACCTCTCGACTTCGAGGTTTCGTAAAATGTTAATTCCGACGAGCAATCCAGCAACTGCACCAGCTAGATGAGCAACGTATCCAATCTGGTCCACCTTATCCAACACATATCTGTTGTAAATGGCCTGACCTACGTCAACACATGTGACCACGATGAACACAATCAATTGCAGTACTGCGAATTCCATTTGTCGCCAGTTCATGATAATTGTGGCTACGTGGGCTGTGATCAAGGCATACACGCCGCCGGAAGCTCCGGCTAAAAAGACACCCGGATCAGAAACGGAGGTGCCCAGAGAACCAGCCACAACCCCCGCCAAATAAATCATCAGAACACGCCACCATTTGTGCACCATCTCCAGAGGTATGCCAAGCATTATTTGTACCATCAGGTTAACGACTAAATGAAATACTCTGAAATATATCAAAAGACAATCTAATTAAATATCTATTACTCGGTAATTTTTTTAATTACTAATAATAGTCAATTATTATTATCAAACTAATTTTAATATGAAAATAATTTTATAATTATTAGTCATTAGATTAGCCTATTTTTATCAGCCTTTCATTTAAAAAATGTACTATTAGGATTAAAATATAATCAGGATTAATCGATACATACCCCACGTGTACAAACATGTAAGTGATGTATCTCCAAGCCTCGTATCTTTTGTAAGGATTGTAAATGAACAGAGTTGCAGCAGGGCCTTCGATGGATAATGATTTATGTGCAAAAACATCAAAGAGAAAGAGAATAATTTCCATGATTGAGATAAGTACCATGGCGATCGCAGGTGGGTTGCAGCTGTACTCCTCTTCGTACATGCCATCAGGCCAATCGGCTGATAACGTTTGCGGATGCAGCGAAGGCCTTTGTGGGACCATCGTATGCACATAACGCTGCACAAAGTGACCGAAAATGCCTTGCATGTCTTTTCTATGAATCTGAAATTTCAATCAATCTTATAGAATTGGTTTAAATTAAATTGTAGAGAGTTGTTTAAAATTATAAAAAGTTGCTCCAAGATAAAATGTTAATGACAATTATTCAATTTTTCTTTTAGAAATGTCGACTAAGTATGTGCAAACAATTGTGAAAAATTTCTTATATCAATGATAATCAATTTATTAGAATAATTTGGATTCCTTTATTTTAATTTCTTTAAACTTTGTTTTTAATTACTTGTAGATAAGAGTACCTTTTTATAGTGGGGCAATTTTTTTTTTCTGTCAGTGTATCTTTATTGGTGTGATTTTATACATCGAACAATGTTTCGACAAATTTTTTTTATGTACTGCTTTTCTAATATAAATTTATACATCCTAGAAACCCATGGACTAAAAATTCCTTCTGATACTGTAAGATTATATATTTTTTTGTTTCGTTTCAAAACTTTATAGACTTCGAAATGTTTTTCTTTTTCCAGGGTGAATTAATTATTACCCATGGTTATATAAATGAAACTCATATGCTAAAAACTGAAGATGGGTATCATTTGACACTCCATAGGATAACGGGAAAAAAAGGGGATCCCAACTATGTTGGTCCCAAACCGGTCGTTTTAATAGGACATGGAATAGTTTCATCTTCAGCAACTTATGTCCTCGCAGGTCCCAATAAAGGATTAGGTATGCAAAATTTCTCGTTAAAAAATCAGATAATCAAATGATGGGCTTCACATGAACTTTGAACTTCTAGGATACATCTTATCAGACAAAGGATATGATATCTGGTTAGGGAATTTTAGAGGGAACAAGTACTCGCAGAGCCATGACACGTACTCCACCTTATCAAAAGAGTTTTGGGACTTCAGGTATAACACACGTTTGACAAATTGCGAATAAAATATTGAACGAAAAATGATAAACTGAAAATCTAAATTGAAAACTGGTTGAATTTGTTCAGTTGGCATGAAATGGGCGCTATTGATTTACCAGCCATGATAAAATATATCTTGAATGAAACTGGAGTTGAAAAAATATTCTACATCGGCTACAGTCAAGGAACCACCGCTTATTTCGTGTTCTCCTCGCTTCACTCTGAGTTTGCTGATAAAAGTCTGCACGCTGCAGTTGCACTTGCACCGGTCGTATATTTGAATCACGTTCGAAGCTCCGCTATAAACACCTTCTCTCGAATGACCAATAGATTCTTGGAATTGAGTGTCGATATTTTATCCTTCGGCATGAAGGATGTTTCATCTATTTACAATGTCGGGAAAAACCGCGCAACAGTGGAAAAAATGATGAATCTTTTTTGTAATGGCAAACAAATTTTGGACCCTTTGTGCAAAGATGTGCTGTTGATGTTAGATGGATTCGATGAGTTACAAACAAATAAGGTACAACGATAACCCTGTAATCCTAAGTCTGATAAATAGAATTAATATAGCAATTAAAATGGAAATTTTTGTTTCCAGACATTGCTACCTATCATCTATCATCATATACCCGATGGAACTTCAATAAAACAACTTATGCATTATGCACAAATTATAAAATCAGGTATTCATCAAATAGAAGCTTCGAAAAGAAAGTGGGAAAACAATTATAAAAACAATATCAGGAATCAATAGATAAATTCAATTATCAAAATAATTAGACAATTTGTTCGCTATTACAGGGGAATTTAAAATGTTCGATCAAGGACCGCTTGGAAACTTGATAAATTACCAAAGTGTGCGCCCAATGAAGTATGACTTGAGTAGGAGCAAAGTTAACGTTGCCTTATTTCACAGCAGCAGCGATTGGATATCAACTCCTCAAGTAAAAGACCTTAGATTTTCAATTCTAAAGATTACATTTTCTTTTCTATTCAAAATTTATTTTCATCTTAATCTTTCAGGACGTGCAAAAACTTTCAAAAGAATTGCCTGCGGTTCAAGTTTATCGTGTGGATTATAAAAATTTCAATCACCTGGACTTCGTCTTTGCCAACGACGTGAAAGAATTGCTCTACAATGACGTTCTGTCCTACATGCAAACATTTCTATAGGATTAAAAGTGTTACAGAAAAAAAATTCACTTGATTAGGCATCAAGTAACAAAAATAAATGTCCGGTCAAAGAACCAAATTGAAAACAAATACATGAGTTTGCACAACTCATTACAATCAACATTTGATTTTTATTTTGAGAAGACGAAAATCGCTTACCATTGCAATGAATTCCGGGTAATCCAAGTATCCTGAATCATCAAGATCAGCTTTGTGCATGATCATTTTGACAACACGAGATGGAATGTCATTACAGTAGGTTGTGCCTCGTATCATTGCCTTCAACTCGGCGAACGATATCTTCCCATCCTTGTCTAGGTCATATTTCTCAAATATCTCTTTCCATTGCTAAAAACATATTTCACAATGTTCAAAATATTATCTCAAAAAATTTTTTACGACAAATTAAAAAATCAACAAAGTCAACTTACTCGATCATTGTACTGTAACGGAATTGTGACCTGAGCCTCGCCATCTCGTCCTCCTGCCATTCTGATTAATCGAAAATTGCTACAAAACAATAACAGCTGTTAATTTCAAGAGAAAAAAGTAATTAAAATTATAACTAACGCGGAACAAAGTTGACGGGAATTAAAATCGATATCTGTGAGCCAACTAGCAAAAATGAATAAATCGGAGATTAGATAAAATTCCAAGTCAAATTGTGACTAACACTAGTTATCAATAAAATTGACATCAGTGCCAATATTAGAAAAATCACCGTTAAGTGTCAAGCGTCACTTTTCCATTTGAACCATTCATAAAATAACAGTCACTAAACTAACAATTTATGAAATCAATAAACAGTTATATTTCAATTCAAAACAAAATACAAAAACAAATCTTTAAAAGTCGTTCAAAAGCATCGCTCAAATTTTTACCTGTCATAAATACCAAACAAACAGGCAAAAGAAAGTAGGATGAGAAATGAAAGGACCTTGACCGTCAAAGATAATTTAAAAGGACCTTTCAAAACGTAACAAGAAACTGAACATCTCGTATGACAGGCTGGAGAAATAGGTTATGTGCTTACAGCAACAGGTTATTCTCAAGTTTTCCTCACAGGATGGCAGTGTGAAAACCGCTGGGTGACCTTGACGCTGGACCACAAGATTGTAGGAGAGGAAAAACTTGTCGAGGACGAAGGCACTCGCGGAACTATTTTATTTATCTGTGTTTATTTCGCGCGCGTCATGACGCGTGTGTCAGGTGCAATTGTTGGGGCCAACGTCTCTCTCCCTTTCCCTTTCTCTGTCGCCTCGGTTGTCTCACTCTTGGAATCTCCGTGAGCTCGCGGAATGCGCTTTTATGAGGTTCATTCATGAATTATACGAAAATCCACGTCCCATTAATGAACCGAAATTGTTGTTTTCATTTTAACATTATCATTTGAGTTTCGTATGAATGAACAGTAGTATTTTCTGTCCTTGTTTTTACTCACTTTTGGCCGTTACGGTCGCTAGGCAACTGCGATTACTTGTATACAAACAAGTGTCATCCAGAGATCGCGTGGGAGTAATCGGAGCATTGTTTTATTATGATTTTAGGAACAATTGAACAATAAAATCATGATGGAAAAACTTGGGAGAAAGGCACAGATTGCACGAAGTTACAAAGTGAGACAACCGATAGAAAATTTCAAAATAAGGTGACGTAAAACAAAACAAGAAAAGGTCAAGGGTCGCTGGTGTGTGAATTGTTTATGTTGTTATTAAATGTCCATCGATTCGTTATTGAAATGTAAAACGAAATGGTAAAACAGTTTGCTCTTATCCTATTTTAATTGAATTATTTTACAATTTACAAAATGTTAAGTCAAAAAAAATATTGCTATCTTACTGTAATCTCTCGACTAATGAAAAGCGGGGAAATGCAATTTTCAATTAACGATTTGCTGGAACACAGAGATAACGAACGATTCTAAATAAAGAATTGCGTCACAGCTCGAAAATTTTGTTCCAAACGATATTTAGCACGATTAAACAAAAAAAGTGTTAATGATGGTCCGAGAATAGCAGCCTTGGAAATGTTCAAAAGCCCACACAGAGCAACCATCTGGTCATGAAATTGAATTGGCGTTTATTTTTGTAGAGTCAAGATCATGCAACAAAAATCGCTGCTGGCGGACTTGTTCGAGAACGAGACAGACGTCGGGGACAACAACTTCCTGGAGAGGGAGGAACGAACGTTCAACTGGCAGGAAAAAGTTTTGGGTCCCGCAGAGATCAAATTCTATGCGGAAGAAAAAAATTGCATCACACAGTCACAGCTCGATTACCGGCGTGATATTTTGCAGGGCAACGTCGAGGATTCGCGCCTGTACTCGTACATAGACGAGGACGGCTGTTATCCAGAGAAGGATCTCCTGGTTGGAACAAGAAGTGTAACTAAATTGTCGAAACGAAATCAGGAAGCTCTGCCCTGTCAGAGGAACCGCAAACCGTTCGCTGACAGGTACAACCGAGCTGTGATCGACGAGTTTCCAAATAAGGAGAGAATCAAGACGAATCATTATTTGTACAAGGAACTCGAGGTGATGCACCTCGTGGTCGATCTGACTTCGAAGAATGAGGAATCGAGCATTGTTAATGAAGCCCTACTGTGTACTGTTACGTTTGACCGGGTTGGCAAGACCTTGACGGTGAATCCGGATTTTACGACCGAGGAGGAGCCTTACGGGATTGAATCGAGCGAAATGAACTACGATTACTGGATCTTTCATGATTCTCAAGGCCAGACCCAAGAGGAACTGGATAATGAAGTCGCAACTCTACAGAGGGTAGTTAGACATTTTGCCTCTTGTTGAAATCAAAGCGCTAAATTAAAATCAAGGATTAACTCTTCTTCTTTTTGTTAAACAGTTATGAAAAGTGTGTGAGAACTTTTGAATAAGACAATAAATTTCTAGCCGTGACGTTGAAGTTGTATTACATTTAAACATTTCAATTTTGAAAATTCTATTTTTTTAATTGAAACAATGAGATATGTTACTGAGAATAAATTATTGATAATAACAATGATCGAAATGGAAAAACGATATGTTGCAATTTAATAACATTGTTTCATTGCAGTAATCGAATTGATTATCGCCATGGGAGGAAAATTAAAATGAATTGTAAATGATAGATTTAATCTATGTTTATACTTGTTTGCAAAACTAATTTAAAAAACCATTTTGATTTGGAGAATTTTTTAATTTTTCAGTTTCATTTAGTTTGTTCAGTTTAATTCGAATTTAAAACTTGTTATTAATGTACTTCAAACACTTACCCGACGTAAGAAATGTCGGAAATCTGTCTGATCATTTTCTTGGGGGTCATTTTCATGCGAATGACATTCATTTCTGTACCTGCAACAAATGGAAATGTTTTACAACGATTCATGCAACTTTTGCATCAAATATAGCTGACTTAACTTGAAATTTTGATCTATCAAAAATCATCAGGTAAAAATAATATTGCCCTAAACTATCTAAACAAATTACAGCGCAGAAAAAATCAGTCTTATTATTTGATTATTTTTCATCATCATTATTAAGTATTTATGATTATTGTAATTATTAAATACCAAACGTTTTTCCTTGTCTATAACAAATCAACGTCAAATTTTTCAAAATATTATCAAAGCCTGAAGAGGAAACTAGAAATATATATGTTTTTTGCGCTTGAAATAAAAATTGAATTGAGAAATAATCTTGCTGTGAATACAATCATTGTTTCAATGTAGCATCTTGACAGAATGTTTGTGTAAACATTCAATCGATCTTGCTCTCCGTCTTAATTAACACTTAATCTCATCTCATTCCAAGTTCACCGACAAAATGAAATTGAATTGCAAAATAATTATTCAAATGAAAATTGAATCTTAGTCATCTCGAACATTTAATGAATGAAATTAAAATTTAGAAATAAAAAATATTCAACTTACCATTAAAATGAGAACCAGAAACACAACACTCAAAAAACTTTCACTACACTGAACATAAGTTGTGAACTTAAATTTGAAAAATCTTCTGAGAAAAAATGTGTTGACCAAGTTTGTGAATTTGTTTTAATTGTGCTCAGGTCGCGTTGGTTTGTCCGACTGGCGTTGCTCGTTCATGATAAATAAAGACACATTTTTCGAAATCAAAATTTGTGACGCACGCACCTGCGTGGCACGCGAGGAATCCTCGACAACAAAAGCCACTCGTGCGAATCTCACGAGCTAGTAGCGCACGGATTCATTCGATCGGAGGAAGGAGAACTACTGAATTCTATGGTTCCCTAAATGTCGGCTTAAATCTCTCGCCTACACAGTGCGGTTTTGAACTCTATTACTTAGTTACAATCGCTGTCAATAATCATTATTGCTGTTAAACGATGACTGTCATATTTACCAATCATTTTCACTGACTAATTTCTGATAAGTGAAACTTCATTTTTGTCATTTTATTTGTTTCATCTGTTTAGGAAATAACCATTAAGAACAATTCAAGAAATATAATGGTCCAAATAAAAAACGCAACACTTTCTATGTAATTCTTGTGGAAAGTGTTGCGATTTTTTCATTTCCTAAATTTTATTACTTGCAGGAGATGCAAAAGTTGCAGCTTTACAAGAATGCAGAGAAATTCAAAGAAATGAAGGTTCCCGAGAGTGGCACTGTGAAGTACTTCATAAACCTGGAGATTCTTTCTGCAAAGAACTTTGCCTACGATTATATTTTCGTTAATTATATGATTTCTTTGCCCCAAAACTGGGAAGCTGCGAGGGAAGACTCGCTCTTGGGAAGAACTCAGAGATGTATGAAAAAAAACGGGAAAGCCTACTTCAGCTACGTCTCTGAAATAGTACTGAATTACAATAAAAAAACCGACGATATTTCAACGCCCAGTTGGCCTCAATTGTTTCTGTCTGTAGCTTCGCTAGACAAGTGGACAAGGTATGAACTTAATTACATTTTTGTTAATAATTCAAAAAACAGCCAATGAAACAAGAATGTGAAAAAATTATCGATAAATTAAATGTAACTAAAATTAAGTTATGAGTTATCGAAATGACTCAAAGCGAAAGATCGCGAGATTTTATAAGGCTTCTGCGAAAAATAATAAATTGCACTTTCTGTTACAATTTGTAAGCTTTTGACACACTTTGGATATCGGTCTTGAAATAATGATTTATATGATATATCAATTTAAAATCACGTGTGCAGCAAATTCTCGGATAACTTTTTCCTCGACTTTTTCAAAGAAGAGACAAACCAAAAATTGATAACAGTTTTGCTCTCAACATATTTTCACGTTCAACAATTTGACAGATAACAATTAGTTGTTTCAAAAATAATGAAATTTAATTTTGCGTTTCAGGTACCGCATCGAGGGTTATGGCTCGATGTTCCTACCTTTTGATTCCGGATCGCACAATGTAACTGTTCGCATTTGGCGACCCGAGGGTGATTTTATCAATCTTTTGAGGAGATTTTTTACAGGAGGCACCTACGAGTTGGAGGACATAAATTATTGCGGCATACCGCAGAATCACCAGGACATCTGTCTGCAGAAATCAAATCTCAAAACTGTGCCGAGCGGATCGGTGAAGATCAAATTGAATATAGTTCAACAAACGTTGAAAAACGAGGAGGACCTTCATTCTGATTTACAGAGAAATTGTAATAACAGGGGGAGTAACCCTGAAGAAGTTTTGGCACAGTTTAGAGCTGCCAGAGAGAGGATGATTCAAACAAAAAATATACGTTCTGAATGAAATTAAACAAAAGTGTCATAATTTTTTTTTGAGTTGATAAGTAGATCAGAAAGGCTTCATTTTCGAAAGTTATTTTTAGACTGTCATGATGAATTATTGAGATACATTCATCAGTCTTGTATACGAATTTATAAGCAATAATTCATCTACAACGCCTTTCATATTGCTTTGCGAAATCCTGTTTTCTAGTGTGACGAAATGAAGCCCTCAGAGTCGCAAACTTGAACAGGAAGAAAACATGATACTTCAAACCTTTGGCACATTTTTGTTCTTTATTTCCGACTCTAAAGTTATAAATAACCCGAAATTCTAAAATTATGATTGATTGGACATTAAAAGATGTAAAAATTGAAATGTAAAATTTATAATAAATAATTAATCACCCGAACTGTTTCACTGTTATCCAAATATCTGCGTCAATTACAAATTACGTCAATCGTTTCAACCGAAACTCTATAAAGTCGATGATTCAGAAAAACAGCTACGCATAATAAAAATTCTTACTTTTATAATAGCGCACATCCCAATTCGTTTGGGATTCCCGAAACGAATAACTATTTGGGAGGTCTTTCGGAGAGGTTTATTTTCCATTCCAGGGGGCATCTGAAACAGAAGACAATCATAATTAAACATTTCAACAATTGCAACATTTCAACACTCAATTTTTCGAATCTCTGTTGTTGATCTTTGAATGAAGAGAAACTTATTTTTTGCGTGTTTACAATTTTTAAATGCCGCCTTTTGAAAATTACTTCCTTATCGACGATTCGAATACCCTCTATGGGCCACATGAACAACTAAATGCTTATCTTTAATACGTAAACAGAGTTGTTAAAAAATGATATTCCAGAAAATTGACTAATAATCTAATAATAAAATAAATAAAAGATGTGTATTCAAATCTTTTACTGAGAATTCAACAACAAGTTCAGCCTGAGTTTTTGTGATTTGTGTATATATGAACAGAACTGATTGTCCGAACTTGATTACTTGACATGGATGAGTTGATTATGAATACACCAAAACAAATGAGTATAATAAGTAAATAAATAAATCAGAACTGTTCAGTGTCATGAAATAATAAAGGAGCATATCTATGAGCAATAAAACAATATAATTACGAGATGAATTAGTATAATACAATTGTTACCAAAAGATCAAGGTAATTTATGGAATTAACAAAATCAATTATTTATTATGTGAAATTTAATAAATTCAAAGTTAAATTTAATAGTTAATACTCTGTTTTGGTTAGATTCTAGATGGAAGAAAAAAGCCTAGTGGATACAAATAAAGGAGATCCTTTAACTGAGGAAGATCAAAAATACAACCAAGTTTTTATCAAAGAAGAAAAACTGAACAAACTATGCATAGATGAAAATTTTGCTTTTGTAACACCTAATGTTCAGGACGATGAGGATTCTAATGAAACCGAGATCTCTACATTGGATCCTAAAAAGAAATACTCTTGTTCATTTGAGGATTGCAAAGCACAGTTTTTGAGACCATCAAGATTGTTACGGCATGTGAGGCAACACACAGGAGAAGTGAGTCAACGCGTTCAATCTGTTTGAATTGAATGTTCAATTTGTGATAAAATTTTATTAGCGACTGTTTCTCTATTATACTTGTTATTCGTTTTTCAGAGGCCTTATAAATGCACATTCAAAGATTGCAACAAAGCCTATACCAATTCCTCTCACCTGAAACGACATCTTGAAACACATAAAAGTACCAAACAAGTGTTCGAGTAAGCAAATAGAAAAGAATGATAAAATTGATCCATAAATTTGTAAAAATATTTCAAATTGAAATATGTATGTTTTTAGATGTCCGCATTGTCCTAAAAAACTAAGTTTTCTTCATAATCTCAAACGACATTGTGAACGGATGCACAGTGGTAATCCTGATAAACTGATCTGTAAAGAATGTGGCAAACGGTTCAAAAAAATTCACCCCTTCAAAGAACACCTAGCTGCTCATGCCAATTCGACTGTTAAGTATCAGTGTATGAATTGCAAGCTGAGTTTTACAAACCATTCAAAACTTGTGAGACATGTCAAGTGCCATAACAATGACAGTTTTCGATGCAAATTGTGCAGTATCTCATTTCAATCGAAGAATGATTATATTGAACATCTGAGAGCTGTGCATCCTGAGGGTAATTATCTTCATTTTGATTTAATTGGAAAAGTGACCAGAAGAAAAAGACGAAAATAAAGTGAAGTTTTATTTTTTTTTTCTCACGTTTTAGATCACATCTGTAAGACCTGCAACAACTTTTTCTTTAGGACAAGGTACCTGGAAAAGCATCAGTTATCTCACGAGACAAACTCTGTGGTCACTTGCCATTACGAAAATTGTTTCCGGACTTATTTTTTCAAACGAAATTTGAAAACACACATCAAAGTTTTTCATCTGGGTGAAAAGTTTACTTGCGAGCTTTGCGGTCGGGAGTTCAGTGCAAAGAGAAAGTTGAAGGGACATGTTCAAATTCATATGAGTTTCAAGGTGAAGGCTAAGGATAAAAAAGTAGCAAGACCACCTAAACAGAGGAAGGACAAAGGGGTCCCAACTAAGAGCATGGTTTCAAGGCTGATCGGGATACAGTTTCCACGCGAAATTGAAAAACAAATTTTGAATCGAACACCAGAAATTGTTGTGTTGGCAAACGATTCGTAATAGACCAATATCTTTTGTAATTATTATCATTTTTTTTCATTTTATAATTTTGTAAATAAATTCAGTATAATTAAATTGTATTTTGTCAATTCAATTGTGAAATAAAGCTACAATGATTATATATGAAATTGAGTCTTTATTATTGTTTCTCATATAAATAGAATAGACTTATTAATTACATTATTTACAAGACATCAAATGTCTCGGTAAATTTACACAATCGGCAGTTTAAGTTTGAACTAAAGTCCGTTGATTTGCTCAAATTTGTAACTTTTTACTGTTTTTTAATTAAATTGTCTTCGATAAATCTTGAAACAACCTTAAGAAATTTTTTCCCCCTTTTTTTCTGATTAATTAACATTTTAAATTCCTTACAGAACGTATTAAAATAAATCAAAATTAAGTACTCAAATTAAATTCAACGAAATAAAAAAATTAGAACTTATTTCTCAAGTTTGTCAATAAATTTTTCTAGGTCTTGAAGAACTCTGCAAAGGTGTTTGACTAAATCCAGCAGTGGCAACGTGCCTTGCCTCAAAGTTTTTCCATAACATTGTTTATAAACATTTCCAAGAGATTCGTGTCTGAAACAGTAATATTATTACTATAAAAATATGTACCTCATCAAATTTTAAATTCAATTAATTAATTAATCTTTGATACCCACTCTTTTTTGTGGTTCACATTGTTTTTATTCAAACACAACTTGGTCAGTGATAATAACAAAAATTGTAATCTTTCTTCCATAAGTTGAATCAATTTTTCCTCTTCTTCAAAATCTTCTTTATTATCACAATCGGCATTACTTTCAGACTTCTTCCTCCGAGACTTTTTCTTCGAATCAGCGCCACCTTTATTTTCAGACGCCTTCAATCGTTCATACAAAATTTCAACCATTTCTCGACTTTGCAAAATATGATCGAGAGCGTTCTGGTAACTTTTGAGTTTCCCATTGTACGTAGTCGAAACTGGAAAAAATCATACCAACATTCAAACATTACAAATTAATTTTCTTATTTATTTATCAGCAGTTGGGATAATTGTGACAAGTGGCTTAATATGTATGACATGTGAAAAATGTTTGTTGAACTCACTCTGAGCTTGATACTCGGCCAGGGCAACTCTTTCCATTTGCACGGTTAAATACTCAGTAATTTGTTCAAGTGACTGCAATAGTTTGGAGGCTTTTTCGTAATGAAGCTTACACAGTTGCAAATTCGTTTTGCGTTTGGTACTTTCAGACTCTGGGTCAGTGTTACGATAAATTCTGTGGTACAATGAAGCCAATTTGTGTTGTATAATTGCAGCTCTGAATTGATAGATCGGTTGGCGTGGACCAGGCGTTTCCAGGTCACAATATTTTAACGCTTTTTTAAAAATCTCTACAACTTCTCTTTCAAGTTCTTCTTCCGTCTATAAAAAAGATATTTTTAATCAATTTCAGTTGTATATGAAAAAAAAAAATAACAAAATTAAAAACAAACCTTGCTTCCTACAACAGGAAAATCTTGCAAAAGTGTTGCCATAGTGAAGAGTGTGGTGGATATCTCATAAGTTACAGTGTCCCATATAGCTGGGTTGCTTTTCCTCGATCCAAGGACCTGCAAAGCTTTTTGGTAACTGCTCA